>JAMKCH010001167.1:0-38902 GCA_023653785.1 Ophioderma brevispina
TGAAGTTTTAGTTTCAAGAATTTAAATGCTTCATTGCATTGTTCCGTCCAAACAAAAGGAACGTCTTTACGAGTCAAATTGGTGAGAGGTTCAGCTATCTTACAGAAGTCTTTTATAAACTTTCTGTAATATCCTACGAGACCTAAAAAAGAACGGATATCAGAAACACTAGCAGGGACAGGATAGTTGCTGATAATTTGCAATTTCTCGGGATGGAGGTGTGGAATTATGTAGGGGGTCCCAGCCCAGGGAACGAGAGGCTTGCGAGAGGTTACACCGGGGATCGGAAAGCCCAGTGAATCAGCCACACCGACGTTATAAACCTAGGGTGAAAGCTAATCGTCAACCCGTTATACGGGAGACCAATACACGAACAAGAATAACTAAGGAAACATTTTCCAGTCTGCAGACATTTATTTTATTTAGACATGAACGTTAGTTGCTCTTAAAAGTGTACTTACAAGGTTCCAGTATCCTCACGATGTGTTACATTTGTTATCAACTAATCAGGTGCACGCATATACCCAGTAGAGTCGGATATATCACAGCGGCTAATTAAAGCCTAACTAATAGTCACCCTATTGCTTAATGCAGTAGCCGACTGATGCCCTATTCTCTCTGATATAGTTAGAGAGACAAAACGGCCTACATTCTACAGCACATTGTACGCACATACACGCAAGGGTGTAGAGTCTGCGAGGAAGAAAAGTCATGAGTGTAACCAAGTGTGTGAGCCGAAGCGGAACATCAAACAATAGAATGTTCTGGCTTATATATCCCACTTTACACCATTGCGCATATGCAGAATTCACCAATCGTCAATCTACCTGAAGGAGGATGCGTCAACTTTTTATAGGTGAGAAAATATCATGCCGCTAAGGTTCATTTAATAAATAGGCCTACAAAAGGCACATCATAACACTTCTACGACCTTACGGCTTTCCGCAATTTGTTCTCCACCATGAAGAAGGTCGTTGGAAGGGTTTGTCTGTGGTTTTGTGAGCGAAACATTTTCTGGGGTAAGGTCGAATTACTGCGCTGCGTGATTCGGCGTGATTTCGGGAGTTGTCTTAATTTAACAGTGGTAATGGGGTTTCTGGTGCCCAGATGAGCCATGTGCAGATTTTGCATATCCAGAATTGCCAATGCCCTACAATAGGCACGGCTGGGTTCTAGGAGGTGATACATTGGATTACCAATGGACAGAATGTGAAATGCTTCCAGATGAACTGTTTGGTTTGGTATTGGAGCTGGATCATCTTATTGCGTATGAGGCAGCAGGTAAATGAGTTTAAGTTGGTGGAGTCAGCTCACTGTTGATTGGTTGGGGTCTATATCCACCAGTGGACGAGAGGTAGGGCACTCTTTGAGAATGTCATCCGCAGTCTGTGATAGAGAGCTACATTGGCAGGCTGGAGATGGTCGCAGCCCCCATCTGTACATATTGCTGTTGAAGCCACCGACTCCTGTGCGAATCCTGTTCAAGGTGACCTATTCCTTACGTGGAAGATTGCTTCCAGTTTGTTTAGGTTTTTGTTTTTCAGGTCTTCTTCGAAAACATGAAGTCCGATTCGCGATTTAAACCAGACTTGGGGTTGAGGTGAAATAGGGGTTCCTTCATATGTGGATGATGTCAAAGGTCATGGACCGAAGTCATCTGAGGTTATGTTCCAGATTGCCATCTTGCCATGGGGATGGCGTATATTTACTTGCTGTATTTTATTTAATTACGGTCTTGGGATAGCAACCATCCTGCTTAGGGAAGGCCATAACCTCAAGTACTTTTGATCAATTGGGCAGCTAGAAATATCTAGACACCGACATTTTCTCTTCAAGATGCTAATTTCCGAGACTGTGCTACGATGGTAACAAGCATAAATTGACCTTTACATGACGTTAATAATCCCAATCTGAAAACAAATGGGAAGCTTAAAATGGGAAGCTTAAAATGCATTCAAATTTACACTTAAAATAATTTTTCATGTTGTCTGTTTGCAAAGATATAACATTTTCCGAAATTCCAAGCTCTTATAGTGTTGTTTCTATAACAACAGCTCTGGCACTCACACCCACCACCAGCTTAAAGGCAAACAAGCAGCTTCTGATGGCTGGGGACCCAAACTAACAGAAAAACCTGATGGATGAAAATCTCTAAAGGGGAAGGTCTAGGTCTCATAAATACCTCATAATAGTCTGAGATTGTTTTAAGTCTTTTTTCAAATTCCTAATTTTTTGTATCATGGTGTTGTCATGGCAACCATCCTAATTAGCCATGGACATGATCTTGAATACTTTAGATCTTGATTGCAATCAACTGGGCAGCTAGAAATCCATATACCTATGCACTTAAATTGTGTTATTGTGTTGTTTAATTAAAAAAAAACATTAAATTTTCCCCTCAAAAAGATCATTTTCGAGACTGTGTTACCATGGTAACGACCGTAAATTGACATTTCTATGACCTTAAATAACCACAATCTTCCTTGCAATCATATGGGAAGCTTGAAATACATAAAAATTGATACATAGAGCATGTTTTTATGTTGTGTAGTTAGAAAGATTTTCTAAATTCACATTTTCATTACTGCGTTGCCATGGCAACGGCTCTGGCACCCATACCCACCACCAATTTAAAGGCAAACAAGCAGATTCTGATAGCTGAGGATCCAAGCTAACAAAAAAACTCGATGAATGACAATCTCTAAGGGGAGGGAGGGTTTCGCTTTTAAAAAATATTACATTTTCCCCTCAAAAAGCTCATTTTTCTTGCTTGCAATCAAATGGGAAGCTTGAAATACATTAAAATTGACACCGTGAGCATGTTTTTATGTTGTTTAGTTACAAAGATATGACATTTTCTAAATTCTCATTTTTCGTTACTGCGTTGCCATGGCAACGGCTCTGGCGAGCACATCCACCACCAATTTAATGGCAAACAGGCAGATTCTGATAGCTGAGGACCCAAGCTAATAGAAAAACTTGATGAAAGAAAATCTAAGGGGGGGGGAGGGTTTCGGTTATGGGCCCATAGCTGTGACTATGTGTTTTTATCATGAAGTAGAGGGGTTTCTAGTGCAAAAAGTAACATCAAGCTGATAGTGGTAAAACAACCCTCCAATGCGATGTCCGATGTCTGCAGGGGAAAACCCACAGAGGAATCGAAACCACGCCCAACCACCAGGAATGGTCTTAACCACCGAAAGGACCACCATTGACAGTACAGAAGTGCTATGTAAAGGATAATTTACGTAGCTGAGTGCATTATGTATTGTTAAAGGATCAGAAAGCAGGAACTTATCGGAAAAATGTGTCTTGTTCAGGCTTGGTTCGCCCGTTAGTCGCGTTGCAAGTCGAGCCCGAAGGGGCAGACTTGAAGGCGACGAAGGGCGAACCACGGCCTGAACAAGACCACATTTATTTCTGATTAATGTTCCTACTTATTATTCTTAATTGACATACAGGCGAGCAAAAAGAAAGCCCAAATCCTTAGAATTGTTAAAAAATGCGTTTTCCATACATTTTCATGATACTTAGCTTGATTTAATTCATTTCTTTACAAATAAAAACACTAATGCCACGTTTGCTTATATGTCGTTGTAAAAGTTCTAGACTTATTGAACGGATCTTACACAATAGGGGTAACACTAATGAGTCAGCGCTTTGCAGAAAGGGATAATCGGATTTCAAGGTTCAAAACTCAATTGAAATAAGGCAATCAATAAAGCTGGAAGAGCTTTACAATGTTACGCCTCTCGACTTGTTTTGAATAGAGCTAAGTATTTTGGATCACCCTGTAGCATAAGCAGTTCCTAATGTTAATGATGAAACAGTCAGTGGTTGTTGTGACAAATTTGTTGTTCGTGTCGGTCTTTGGAGTTGGAAGACGATGTTTGATGATGATAATTAATTATAGCAAGTCAAGACACCATGAATCGTTTTGTGGAGACGTTTAAAGCAAAGGTAAGGTAGTAGAGCTTGAACTGTGTCTTTTTAATAGAACAATCTCCTCTTTTTAACTGAATGATATATTTAGCATATATTTGAAAATCCGCGCTCATTATGGTGGAATTCCTTTGACCAGAAAAATGTTTCATTCGTGAAACTACAATTGATATTTTGAATACAGTCCTGCTTGCGACACATGCACATATTCACATAAGGTGTCTGGTAAGGTCCGAACGTGCGGTATAGTTAGTGACGCGGGCAGCCCAACCCACCTCCTCGTGGTACCAGATGGATAGCGCAGGCTTACTGGTGTTGTTCCGGTTTAATGCTTTGAATCATTGCTTATCCCTATTGAGCAGTTCCTAGCGATTCGAGCTGGATATGGCAGGAGATATCATGCGTGGATGCTAACGGGGGAAGATGGGTAACAGGCTGGATACGGCTGTGTTCAGCATAGACGTAGTACCGGTATTGTGTGGTGCGCGGCCTATCTACCACAGCCGGTTGACTCAGCCTGGTGTGGCTCCGTAACGATACCGTTTTTGTGTTTGAGATGCAAGCACAACGTAACACCTGTCTATCATTGTCTACTGATGTGAATTGAATTGCGTACTTATATTGTAGTCTACATAGTAATTGGCGCACATAGCCATTGTTGCTGAAAGCGCCATTCCAAAACCTAATAACCAACCAAAATATCACATAAGGGACTTCCTTCACTGGTTTTGATTGAGTGAGGACGTGGATGGTACCGGTTGGAAAATTATGGAACTCCAGTAATTTTCCTGTACTTGGACCACGTCTCTCTAATATTATACAGAGCTTGAGTGTTACCAGTGAACCGTTATTCACATTGAAATGTCAAGGCAATGCAGTATTCTTGAATATTGTGTGGAAAAGTAAGACGCGTGATCCAGTTATACCTACGCAAGAGCAGTTGGAAACCACCACTGCAACTGCCATGGAAACTGCGAGTACCGTGAAGGAAGAGAAGAAGAAAAAGAAGCGGAAGTACCCTTCTACGATAAGACGAGACAAGAGAAGGCTTGCCGCATGGTGCCCGGAAGAACGCCGACTTGACTACCAAGCCTAAACCAGCTGATACAAATCCTCGGAGTACCCAGGACAATGTGCCACCTCAGGCGCTTAATCTGGGACGCGAGTACCAGGGGTGGTTGAAAAGGATGTGGATATGGACCACTCCTCCACTATTGAAGAGGCCGATAACACATCAGTCCATGGCGATTACCTGTGATACGGTACCGTCACAGTATGAACAACGTACTTATCCTATTACCACAATGATGATGATGGACGCCGATGAGCGGAGTTGTTTGACTTCATTCAAAAAAAACACCGTTGAGATTGAATTCTGCTCCCGATGCAGACCCCGCCAATTAAAGCTGTGTATGAAATGCTTCTCCACCGCTCTTTGTCAACGCTCTGAGTGTAAAGAGCTCCCTAAAAGTCTGCGAAGAATTTTAAATGAGCTAATTGAGTTCTTGGCGCAAATAGCTGCAGCTAAAGCGCAAACAAACCACCCCAACAACAACATCATATACAAAGTCTACTGTGGCATCAGCTTGACAAAGTTTTGTGTTGTCTCGTTAATATGTATATAATATGTATGAAATTGCAAATTTATAATATTTAGCATATGCAGATTTCACGCCATTGTTGGTGTCCCTAACATTAATATTCTAAATTTTATTCCAGAATATTGACAGTAATCATGTCTCTGGAATTGACCTTTGACCCGTAAAAATACCATTCTATACGACACGACAGAATTTATTTTTTTAATACAGTCTGGGGTCCGTCCCCAAACACGAATACGACACTGGTAGCTACATTTATTACTAAGTTGACTGCGTAACTTAACTACTAGTTCATACTGCGTTCCCGAACTCGTACGGAACCACCTAACAACTAAAATTTACGACTGAGGTCTACGTCGATATTAGTTGTGACTTAGTACACAACTAATGCAATGCACGCGTTCCCCAAACTGACACGTAATGTAGTTGTGAACTAAATCTGACCAATGTTACGCACAAAACTACGTCTACTCGGAGTTGACTTAACACACACGTAAGCTAAAAAGGCTGACTCAGAGATTCCGAATGTAATTTTTTTGCATGTATAATTAAAAATAGCCAAATATACCCAAACATATGAATTAAAATGCTTAATTCATAAGTTAGAGATAAATCGGAATTTTTTGTTGATGACAGTATACATTTATGTGGTATAATAGTGCCATAGGATAAACTACACTCCAAAATGTTGAGTAAAAAAAGTCACAGCTCTTAACCCTCATCTACTGAGCATTTTGTTGTAACAAAACTCCCGAAGGGGGGGGGTACCACCCCCCTGTGATTTCGTTACTGAACACCTGATTCCTGTAAATTTGGTACCAAAGGATAGCTAAGAGTTTCTTCTTTCCATTGGTACAGAAATAAGTACCAACATCCCCATATGACGTCACCATGACGTCATAGTTTGAGGAAAGTCCGAAAATAATAATATAGGGTGGGACAATGATATTCGCAATTTTACGCGACCAAACACCTTATGATTAGCTCTAAATGCTGTCATTATATAAAAACGAGGTAATTTCCATCAAGTAGGAGTCAAAAACGCATCGGAAACTGATTTTCCTACAACTTTTGGCGAAATTTTTCACTGTGTGTGTCTATGGAAATGGCAGTTTTGCTGATATGCGAACTTTATGACGTCATTGTGAAGAAATGCTAGGCATTGTTGGTACTCATGTTGGTATCAATGGAAAGAGGAGGACCATAGCATTATTGGTACCAAATTCGAGTGTATGTGATGTTCCTGTGTTGTGTTAGGCATGTTGGTACTTCTCTTCCGAAGGGGGTGGTGGTTGCCACCCCCCATCCATCAGTTTGGGATCACCCTGTATATTACCTATACCCCGGTAGATGTTTGTTTTTGGATGAAAAGGAGCGGAACATGTCAATTGACAATTACATTAAATAATTTGGTAAAATCTTAGTCAAATTTGAGTAAACCTTAGACAAAGCTGAGTATATTTTACCCAACAATGACTAAGATTTAGTCAATGAGTAAGGGCTGTGACATTTTTACTCAACATGAGTAAAATAATTTTTACAGTGTATAGGCCTATGTACTCATATAATAAAAATTCCGGATCCAGAATTTTATAACAAAGTTATGATTTCTTTATGAAAGACTTCAATAATTGAGCTTAGCTATTTTACAGAGTGCCTAATATATGGACAAGCATTTTGTTAAAAAAAAAAAACACGGAAATCTAATGCAGAGCCACTATTTAACATCGTTTTCATATATGTGTAGCTTGATGTAATCATGGCTGCGGCGGCGGTGGTCGTGATCTAGGAGGAAGAAATGGGTCCCTAAAGACAAATTCTAAATTATATAAACCCACCGGACCCAATTCAAAAAGGAATGCTTAAGAATATTACAGACTTGATATACTATATAAAGGTAGCGAAATAGTACAACAGATTCCTAGGATGGTTATATCTGAAAACTCTGGAAAAGTAAAACAATAATAATAATAATCATCATCATCATTATTTTTCTGGTTCCTAGTTCTCCCGATCTTTCCAGATTCCATTGTCTGACACATGATGCTTGGCTGTATGCTTACTTTTGAGATTTGGGCTAAATATTCTAATTTTTCCATGGCATTGATAGATCTAAATGTAATATAGTTTAACCTTGCGAGTAGAAAGGTTTGGTGGACCATATCTGTATGTTTGCCTCCAACCACCAAACTAAGTACAGGTAATAAAATAATAATAATAATTAAAAAAATAAATAAAGACTGTCCCCAAGGTTATTGTATGAAATTAACGTAAACTAGTATAAACGTTAAACAGCCTATTTGTCATGTTTATAGCACAATACAAATTAAAATTGGCACACTGATTCAAGCCTGATAAATAGATAATTGATTTTTTAAAAAATTATACTTAAAAGTATGGTTTGCATTTAAAGATAACTTATTCTTGGTGATTATATATGTATCGGTAATAACATGTTTGGAATTTTTAAGATGGATCAAGCTTTCAATCGGATTTATTTATATTTTCTGTAGCCAATATCTAAATAAAGTTATTATATTAAACGTGGGTAAAATTACTTTTCGGACAGCTTGTATTATTTTCTACAAATGAAATCCCGTTATTTTAATGTTTTTCACCACCACCACCACCACCAATACAACTACTACTGAAGAAAAAGAAGCAAATGGAGACAAACAATAAAAAAAAACTTAGTAGCAAGATGAACAATGCATGTATGCAGAATATGTCAAAAATAACCCTATCCAAAAATAACATAGTGAATACAATTTTTTTTGGGGGGGAAGGTAATTTTTTGAAACTCAAATGAAAATATGAGAAAAATCGGAAATAAAGTGACCTAATGGTGAGAATATTCCCCTAAACGACGCAGAACTACTTTGTCCATACATGAATCTATAGTAATGTATGGTAAATGTAGTAAGGTACAGAATACCCTTGCTCATTACCTTTTGTTTTCACTTGCATAGATGGAAATATTTTAAGATTTTTACCTAGGAAAATCAATGTTTGTCAACTCTAAAAAGAAACGATTTAATCTCCACCTTTAAAATTATGTTAACTTCGTTATTGTTTCGAGCAATACCCTCATACAGACTGGTAGGAATTGAAAAAGACAAAACTCATACAGACTGGGCTAAAATATTAGGAATTGGACAAGACAAAACTGACAGCGCGGTTGAAACCTTACATTTTGAAATATTTGTTTGTACTTTTGCTTGTACAACAGTGTACTGACGGCCTATTTATATAGGCCTGGGGTCGTCCGAGTAATAATGCCTGTCTTGTTTAGTGTCACTAATCTTTTAATACATTCTATTTACGCGAAGGACAATAGCGAAGCACTATCGCACACACTCGCACACATTACACCCACAAATACTCCCAATCATTTAATCAATAGGTTTAGAGTAGAATAGTCTTAGAATGTTCGTAACTCTTGATGCGCATCACGAGCTGAGAGCCATCTCAGCAGGTGTTTGGGGAACAGACGTAAGTCGCAACTAATAGAAATCTTAGCTTGTGCTGAGCATGAGTTGCGACACAACTTCCGTCATCACTTTGGGGAACGAACCCCTGCTTGTTACCAACATATGAACAGTAATCGCCCTGTGGCATTTCAGCCTGACGACTTAAGTTTGTCTCATTTCTATCTGTTTTTTGATTAAAAACGCTGTTATTAATCAGGCGAGCATGTGTCCATACTGCGAATTTAATTTAATAATCCCTACCCCCTAAGCAATGGCAGACGGTATTCCTACACCGTTCCTATGTGTTTTTCTAGACTGACTTTTGTAACTCTTTCGTTCAAAGTGCGATGCCCAGACCTTTGTTTCTTGATAATGTGTCAGCTACTGACCACTTTAATCACAAAGAACAAAAGGTTTTGATATGTGGTTCAGCTACTGACCACATTATCAAAAATAAAGGTCGGGGCAACCAACTTTAACAAAAGACAATACAATAGATATCTATGAATAAAAGAGAGCTAGACGTGTATGTTAGAAAATTGCGTCTGAGCACGGATTTGTGCACTTTGGCTCGAGAGGCTGAGCTAATATGGCGTGCATGAGTGACCCTCTCAATTACAAGGTCGGATCATGTTTTTTTCACAGTTCCTGATCGAAATTCTGAAGAGCTGGGGGTGGGGGGGTTGGCAACTTAATTTACCTTCCCCCGTGCAGTGCGTGCATAGACCATTTCTATATTTTTATACATCAACATTGGCGTCCCCTACCTCACCCATTAGCATATATTAAAATCTGTTGTCTTGTAAATAGTATAGGCATTTTTGTTTTATAATGTAATGACACAATGTGCAGAAAATCACTAATTTTTCAGGGGACAGGGGGGGGGGCAGGTTCACCTGCCCTCCGCCCCCCCTCCCCGGCTACGCCACTGTCGATGGATGCGGGTCTTACGGTTGCAAAGGGTATAATATAGTTATGCCATGTAGCAGGCTAAATCCTCATACTTCGTTACACCTATTTTTTTGGTCATAATTAATTTTTAATTTTTTTTTTCCCGGGAATTCGTGGTATTACTGAAAGCTTTGTTTTCAACTGAAAATATAGTTTTAGGTGAAAACTTGTTTTTTTTGATTGAAACTTAGTTTAATCGTGAAAAGCTTAGACAATATTGACGAAAAGTTTTTCCTTCATAAACCCTACTGTTCTTCAAGTTTAAATCTGATTTTATCAATGATCATTTGAACTGAGAATGACATGGTACTAAATTGCATTTTGATTAGTGCGAGATTTTTTTGAATTTATATTTGCTAAGCTTAAAAATGATCATATCTTTTAGGTAACTTGTTTAAACGAGTTTTTACTTGAACACTGAGTTTATTGAAATATTTTTGAGAAAACAATGGTTTTCAACATCAATCAATTGAGGCTCAAATCGTTCAACTCATTTTATCAAATGATAACTTTTTAAAAAAAAAATATCGATCTCATCAAACTCAGTTTTTGAAAATCTACGTTTTCATAGAGAACCCTATTTTTCAGGTTTGATAAACTATATTTTTGGGTTAAATTGTTTAAAGAACATAATGTTTTGTAGTGTGGACAGATTTCAATTCCAATTGTAATGTTCTGTTTTCACATTTTATCAGAAAACTCCTTTTATCAACTTCAAATGTTGTTCTTTTTTCATTTCAATAAAAAAAAAATATTTAGAGAGAGTCCGGTGAAACGGGGAATTGAAAAGCACTCAAGCACGCCATTTCACACATTAGGAAACTTTGTCAACCACCCTTAACGATTCTTGATGGACATGGTTGGTAAAACTGTTGTATATTGATTATCCATGGTGTTAAGTGCATGGTATTTACAGAATTCATTCTCCTTGTGTCTAGAGGTTGTCTGAAGTCAATAGAAGACCAGAGTGCACCAATCATCAAGATTCTTTTGTTTCGGGTGCAAGTTTATCTACGGAATCTTTTGTTTGAGGGTAGGTTTATATTAATTTGTGCTATATGCCTCAGATAAACTTATGGAGGACTGATTTCGTTAGGATATAATGCAACTGCAACAACAATGACTAATCAACACTACACTGATGCACTAGAAGTGTATATTCGTTTTGATGTGACAACAGGCTCCAATGTAGAAGCAAACATCACATGTCGAAATTAAACTACTTAGTTCCCCAGGTAGACAAGGGATGCTATATTATTATCTTTCCCTGGAGATCGGCAGCGAACGATAGGTTGAAAAAAAAAAAAAAAAAACCATGATGCGCTTGGCCGGTTCGAACGGCGACCTTCGTATTACTGCGACGCTCTAACCCGATGAGCTATCAAGCTGGGTGGTAGTAGAAGGCGATAGAATATCATCTATAGGTGTGGTTCGAAAGGCGTCCTTCGCTTTCCGAGCGGATTGCATCAGAACTGTATATTTAAAATATACGTTTATTTGCTGTTATAGACTAATCGTATATATATGTTAAATATACAGTTTGATGCTACCGCTAGGAAAGCGAAGGAACCTTTCGAAACTAACACCTTAGATGAGATATCTATCGCTCTTCTAACGACCCAGCTTGATAGCTCAGTCGGGTTAGAGCGTCGTGCATTGAATACGAAGGTTCGCCGGTTCGAATCGGCCAAGCGCACAGTTTTTTGTTTTTGTTTTTTCAACACTATCGGGCGCTGCATCTCCAGGGAAAGATTACTAAATATATACAACATCAATGTCTGCTGCAATAACATCGAAAGTCCTCCTATGAGCTCAGCTCTGTCATAGGTACATCAGTCTGCAAACCTCCATCAGTAGACTTCAAGCCCTCAATTCTGCCTCGGGAATCCCACCAAACATCAATTCTTCTATTGGCGATCTTCACAGCCATGGTACCCAATGGGCGTCTAAATGAAACTAATAAAGACGGACAAGCTATCGAAGAATGGATAGACAGTCAAAATATTAAGTCTCCTCAATGACTCTAAGCTGCGCCATTCATTTTGTAGTCCCCGTGGCAAGAGAGGTTAACAACCCCGATCTAGTTATTGTTAGTCACAAAATCTCTAGCTTGTTGTAGCAAGTTGTCTGGATCCTGTTACCACTAACTCAACAGCGACCAATCGGGACCATCAAGTCACGATCTGCAGTAAGACCAAACAAGTGCCTTTTAAGCGTCGCTTAACTATAGGAAAGCAGACCGGCAAGGATTCACTGATTACTTGGACCAGAACGTGAGAGAGGTCCACAAACCAATATAACTATGAACCAATTTCGCCAAATAGTGAACCAAGGGACTGCCCGGAGGAGATTCATACCCAGAGGATGTAGGACGAATATATACCAGGCCTTCCAAGAATGTGCTGAAGAATATCAAGAGTTTATAACCAGTCTGAAAGTGATCCTTTCCTCAAGCTAAAACAACTGCTAAAGGTGAGGCAATGTCGGAGAGGATCTCCCAAGAAAAGATCAACCTGGCATAAATCGATATGACCCATAACAATAAGAAAGCATGGTCTACCATCCGAAAGCTTCAAGAGGGATCCAACAGAACTCACCGCAGCCAAATGTTTCAAACACAAAACACCCAACAGTTGCCCACCAACTGCTTTTAAATGGCAAATGGAGAAAAGAAGCCCAAGAAGATCAAACTAGAGTTTTAGTGGCGACCCTGGTCACCGCCCTTCACCAACATGTAGAATTAATGGGAATCCGGTATTGCTAACTTCAACCAGAACAGCCGTAGGCCCTTGATAATATCTCAACACTGAGCGCTGAAAACTTCGGCCCAGCAGCAAGGAATGACTTCTTGATCTTCTACATTGCTGCCTTTTTCCCACAGTTCCCCAAAGATCTGGAGGAAAGCACATGTTATGGCACTCCAAAGCCTGGGAAGATCCTCTAATCCAAAGGGCTATAGACCAATATCACTCCTCAGCCATACCTACAAGCTCTTTGAAACTGTCTCCTTCTTAACCGTATCGCACCTGTGATAGACGAACACCTCATACCAAACCATCAGGTTTCCGGCCAGGCAAATCAACAACAGCCAGTACTCAACCTAACTCAACACAACGAGGACGGTTTCGAGAAGGACTTGGTAAACCGGAGTTGTGTTCGTTGATCTATCAGCAGCTTACGACACTGTTAAATCACAGATGCTACCCATAAGAGTTTGGAACTCACAAGGTTATTTCCTCCTGACTCGCCTAATCAAAGGATTGCTTTCAACAGGATGTTCTTTGTTCAGCTAGGAGCGACGAAGAGTCGATGGCGTAAGCTCAAGAATGGTTACCACAAGGGAGCGTGCTTGCACCTCTCCTGTTTAAAATCTATACCAACAACCAACCCCTAGGAGTGCCAGGAACCTGTTCCTTTTAATCTATGCTTCCAACGCCCTTGGAATTATGCACAAGATGCAGACTTCCAATTGTTTTGAGAGAGACCCTCCAAACTTTGGATAAAATCACTCCTTACTACGAGAACCACCACCTACGTGCATCCGTCCAAGTCACAGGTGTGTGCTTTCCAGATCTACGTCAACCTTTAAACAAAGTCAACCTCTTGAATCAGTCTCTAAGGAGTAATAAGAAGTCGCATTGTGGAAAGAAGACTTGCTGTCAACCAGTAACATCTATTGGTATGACCATGGTGAGCACCTGGAGCTTACTGCCCATGGGCCTGAATGCGATCCTCAACAGATTAGAACAGAACTGGCCGATCTAAAGTTTCTCTTGCAGAAGTGAGGCTACTGAAGCAGATCAAGACACTAACGTTGTTGTGGAACAGCACTACAGACAATAGAACATCTCTTGGTCTCCCCACTGTTTGAGCAACATGCACAAATAAGGACCTTGCGGAATTCCATGTCAGTGAAGCAGCTAGACTTTGTACCCATCTCTGCTGGATCATATTTGAGAATCACTGTTTGGACACGATCCGAAGAACCATTTTTAGTCATGTTTTATCCCTATCACACTACCAAACCCATGGTCGTAGGTCCTTCCAAACTAAACATTTTTGGAATCCTTATGATTAGAATGTACAAAATGGCATACCTTTCAACATGATTGGGGCATTTGAAAAGTTTTGGCCCCTGTGGAAAAAAGGTCGTGGAAGGTACCTATCGCTAGCGCAGTGTCCTCTTTTCAGAGTGAGAGGGCGATAATATTACGATCTTCCGACCACCCACCCACAATTTGTTTTCTCCACCTGGTACTTCTACACCGTGTGGCAGTAGATATGGTCGCCGTTCTCACAGTCCGGGAGCAATGGTTAACAATAGGTCAATCGATTCATTTAACTCTTCAAGCAACATTAGTTCACGCTTTATTCCGTGTCGTCTATGGACCGGACTATGATACCTGCCGGACTAATGATTACTGTTCACAAACCGGCTTGAATTGTCCTTGTTGTCGTGTTCCGCGCAAAACGCATATAACCGGTCCCCAAAAAATAAGTCCCCCTCTTGGATGACCAGACTTGTCATGATAAAACTCACTTTGCTGGGTGTATTTCTTTCATTAAATATTTATTGTTTATAGGAAACTCTTCCCATGTAACACTACCGTTCATCATTTGGTTGGAAGGTAATGCCTTTTTCTAACAACAAGCATTTGTGTAAAATGTGTTTTCAAACAGGCCAAAAAAAGTTTGCACTTTTAACTTGTTGGCACTTATTGCAACTAACTGGAACCATTAATGTGGTCTTAAATGCTAAACAATTTGAAATGCACTGCCAAGTTATTCAGCCTTGTAATCCCGATACATATGCCTTTTCATATGATGAGGGCAAAGTGATACGGTTATGGGTCATGAAAAGAAAAGATAATGCTTTAAGATGATTCAGGATTGGGTCGTGAAAAGAGAAGCTAAATTTTAAATGATGCTTTAGAATGACTATTGAATTATTGATGAATGGGCAAATGTTGCAAGAAATCTTTCCATGACACTTTGGCAATGTGATTTCTCTTGCACTGTGTAGTAACTGATTTAGAACGAGCGAGATGCACTGCATTTCTGGAATAAGGGGTTTCTTGAAAAGATGATTTGCAAGGAGAAAATGCAGCTGGGGTGGTCAACTATTTGCCTAGTCATGGGAGACCCCGCGTACAACAGTAGGCAGACATGTCCATCATTAACTGGCACTACACCGGCGCAAGATTAAAGTTAGTAATTTAAAATCAAGGAATAACATTTTGCATAAATCATTTGCGATAACATTGAAATTAAGCCAAAATATGCTAATAAAATACTTACTCGTCTCACTATTCTTTTTCAACTCGTCAAATTACGGGCGTGTACACAGAAGACGAGGGCAACCGAGAAAAACGCAATTTGGCTCCGACAGGAATAGAACCATGAATAGGGCCTACATGCAAGGAGACCAAAAAACTGGTGAAAAAGGTTTTTTTTGGGTTGAATGATGGTCTCGACAAAGAAGGAAATGAATCGTTATGTTATGAAAAGTTTAAACTGCGCTCACTTAAACTGAAGCCGACTTAAAGTATGAAATTTTGTAACATGTTAGGTCACATTTGAAAGTTGAAAAGGTTGCAACTTTTTTGGTCCTGTTTTGAAAACATCATTTTTACAACACAAATTCTTGTTGTTAGAAAAAGGCTTACATTTCAACCATGATGACTGCATTACATGGAAAAATGTTTCCTGTAAACAAAAATTACTTGATGCGATGAAATATACCCTCAAAGGAGTTTTTTCATGACAAATTCTGGTCATCCCAGAGGGACTTATTTTGGGGACCGGTTATTTTCAATTAGTATTCTGGCGTGCCCTGCATCTAGTACAATTCATTTGGCCAACAGCGTGTAAAATTATTCATTTTAGCACTTCCACCTCTGTATCTGTTTTGGAATTTCGGTACGTCCTCTACTGTTTCTCCGGTGTGGAATTTAAGTAGCTAAATAGTAAATGCCAATTGTTTAAATCACTTCTATTCTGTGTGAAATGAGTGAATTGCAAATATTATCAATTACCAATTGTTATTTCAGATTTATGCTAAATTAGATTAACTATACACTTCTAGTGATTCTCCCTTGTTGTTTCAGTGCTTTATATCTACGAATCCGTCTCCAGTAAGGTTATCTAAGGCAGAGATCACAATTATATAAACCTGCACGACAAACAGAGTCCTAGTCATATACATTAATTGGTTTTCAGATACAAGTATAACTTCATTACAATATCTTCACATAACTGTATAGGACAGCCAATATCAGAGAATGAGTGTCCAGACATCAGGTTCCGTGAGTTGAGTTCCTACAAACAGTGGGTTCAAGACTTGGTCCACGCAACGGGTTATGAGAGCGATGTCGCGGACGGCACATTATAGAGAGTGGTTTCTCTGAAACCTGCTGTCCTACCGTCAATTTGGACACTCAGTTTCTTTACACAAAACCGGGACCCTGATTGTTAAATCTCTCCGTTGCACATTAATTGCATTTTTTTTTTCAATGCTACTTTTGTATGAGCCCTTATAATTCTTAGCTGTTCCGGCTTGATGTCCCTGTTGTTGTATTATTCGCGCAACGCAAATATTTTCATTATATTTTCTATTTCTGGCGTGCCATCTAGTAAAATTCATTTGGCCAATTCGTGTAAAATTATGTCATTTATACCACTTCCATCCACCTCTGATTGTTGTGAAATTTCGGTACTCCTCTACTGTTTCCGGGTGTGGAATTTTAGGTAGCTAAATAGTAAATGCCCTTGTGTAAATACTCTATTCTGGTGTGAATGAGTGACATTGCAAATATTATCAAGTGTTATGTCAGATTTTTGCTAATTAATATTCCTATAAATGTGGCTAGTACTTTGATTTCTAACTCAAAAATGTCAAATACCACCTCGACTGTTCTGGTGGCGTTTTATCTTATTAGATGCTCAATGAGTTTGATATCCATACTGCTCTAATGTTAAATCTGTTTTGCATACTGTGATAACTGCCATAGGCTTTTTATGGCGTGGTATGATGTTTGCCTTTCGCTGTCATGTGACCTGATTGATTTCGTGTGAATACTATTCAATGTCTTGCTTGCTGCTGGCCATCTTTGTTAAAATAACACCAATTGTTAAGGCCGATGCCTGTTGCATTAAAACCGCATGAAACGGCGAGAAAAAGCCGCTATCCAATTCCTGCCACTTTTGCGTTTCTTTATTTTACTGTGTGAGAGATAAAAATTTCCTAATAGAATTCATCATCACCTTTCTAAACTGTTTTTAAAGGAACAATGCAAAAATAATTTTTTATATTTAAATTGTAATACTGTTTTTAAAGGGACAATGGGCAAAGAAATGTTTTTTATATATCAATTGTTAATTTAACACGTTTCTACTCAGCAATAGACCGTATTTCATATGACGTCCCCCAGACATGTTGGTGGACAAGATGCATACTCAGGACTACAATCCATTAAGCTGTCAATCGACCATGTTTAGCGATTGCACAGGGATCAATTTTTTTTTTTGAAAAAAACAAGGTTTTTGAATGGATTGTAGTACTGGCATGCGTCTATCTTGTCCACCCAACATGTCTGGCTATGAATACGTCTATATATACTACATCTCAGATAATCAATTATATGGTGCACAGATCCATATCATTGAAAAATCATGAAACCAATAAAAACACAAACACAAAAAGAATACTAAAGTTGGAACTGAGTTTTCCAAGACACTGAAACACCCAAATACATTGGGTACAGGTTCACGGTAATATTTCCCAGATTTGTGATATTTATTTTGTAATTACTTTTTAAACCAAAGCTTGAGGATTTGGGGTCGGGACAAATGTACACCGTCGTCGGACGAGAACACAATAATAAAAAATCTTAGCCTATGCACTGAGTGAGAAAAATGCAAAACAAAAGTCCCGAATGTAGTCTATTCCAGGTACAACCGCCGCAGCGTGATCCCCCGGTCGTGGAACTGGGGCCCCTGGTTGCGAATAACTCTTTTTTTGTATAACTACAGTGTGAGTCAATAAAAACCTAAAAAAAGGTTAACGTTATTTTTGTTGGAATGTTTCCTTTGGTTGTTTACGGGATAACAGCTACCAGAATTTTTTATTTCGTGTCCTTTCGGAATTTGGTTCAGAAACTATGTCAATTTTACGGAGAGACCTAAAAATTCTGTTTGGCATTCAATGCGGAGAGACTGACACCGACGTATACCATTAAATAACGCATAACTCATTAAAACAAAGACAATTCATATATGCAATTTCAGTTGGTATCGATTTCTTCTTGACAAAAACATATCAGTTTAAAAAAACGGTCTATGGTGTAATATATTTATAAGTAAATATCTTCAACTTAAATTACCATTGTTCAATCATAAAGAGATTTTTGTTTTACATCTCTAAGGTAATTATTTTGCACAATACAGTATACTCAGCGTCCATAAAATGCGAGAACTAAATCTGAAGTTTTCTGTAAATAAATTGGAATTAAAACTACTGTTTTTCAAGCTGAATACAAAACCTATGGTTTCACTTTGGCTCATAAGTTTCGTTGTAGGTTAAACCGTGAAATATTGCTGATCCAAAGTAAACTGTGATCTTACACCAGCTATCTTGACTTTCTTATTTGGGAAAATGAATATTTTTGTTTCACTCAACATTTTCTTTTGTATTAATTTTATAATCCTGCAATTATTCTCCCACTTGTTTGACAATAACTTTGTGTTAAAGGTGCAACGAGAGATTTCACATATCAGGTGTCCCTAAAAATTCGGAAGTACTGATGTAAAGCTTTCCATAAAAATATCCTCATCTGAAAGGATTAAGCTGAGAAATGTTTCTTTGGTACAAAAATTGTGAAATTTCTAATTTCGTATAGGACCAAATACGAATTCAGCCTATGTTTTATATTGAATTTAAGCAAATCAAAATCACCATTTTCTCTCTTTTAAGACATTTCTGTAGCCTAATACAAGGTAAGAAATCTTTTGATTGTCTAATCTATATGAAATTACTATTATGACACAATATTTGGGTGCCTCAAAATCTCTCGTTGTACCTTTAAATGATTTTACTCAAATCACTGCTGAAGACCATTTTACTCTATGTAAACGATGCATCTTTGGCTAAAAATCGACCAAACAGGATTTTTAAGTCTCTTAGCAAAGTAGGCATCACCACTGTTTATCCCTTTTTATAACCAAAGCAAACATTTAAGCAAAAGTAATTCTTAACTATTTTAATTATTTTTATTCTGAATGTAGGGTTTTTATTGACTCACATTGTATATCTGTATTATTGTAATGGCCTATAGACTTTCATTTGCGAGCAAATTGAAGAAAGTTCATATTTTATGAAAAATGTGCCAGTGCCGCTTCAAAAAGTAGCAATTATGTTTTCTTTTAAACAAATGTTAACAAGTCTAACAGTCAAAACGGGCATTTAATAACGCTGATGCAAAACCCTTCATTTGTTTCAGTGTCTAAATTGATTTGATTTCCATTTTCATTAGTTCTGCTATGCACTCGATAAATAATTTGTCAACGCTGTGTTTTTAAGATAGTCCTCTTTTATTAAATTCTCTTGTAGCTTTTCATTTGGAACCACAGTTGGATATTTTTAAATGCCATAATATTACATCTGTCAAATATTTTTTTTTATTTCTTTACTTCAATATTCAATGCCACTTCCATTCCTATATATGCTACTTTTAAGTAAAATGCCACTTTGAGGAAGACTGCAATTAGCAGAGCAGTCAATGCCAAAGCCCTATTAAGCTCTTCCATTTGGAATCAGCACCACCACTGAGGAAGTTTTAGATAAAGCCTTCCATAGAGGGAGTATGGATGTCAAATGGAATAGCCAATTGAACTACTAGACTTGAAACCACACCCCTTCTGTGGAAAATCGCCCATTGGGATGAGTTCATTTAAAATAGAATACTCTCTGTGGACGGTTTAATTAAAGTCGTTCAGGGTGGATTTCAAATGAAATAACCTATTTCGAGGAGAAAGCAGCTGACACGCAGATCATTGATTGAACGACTTTGTTGTGCATACTTGCAAGCTTGCGTTTTTCTATAGTGAGACCGATGGCGCACCTAGCAGTGAAACTCTGGCTAATTCGCGACGTCGCTTCCATGGGCTAAAGGAGAAGTCCGCCCAAGAGTCAAGTTCAAATTATCATCAATATTTTAAGGTTAGTAATTTAAGAATTATGTAAATTGAAAAGTAACATTCTCTCTCTCTCTTTGAAATTTCATAAAATCAGGGGGAATACGAAATTTATGAACGGAAGCGAAAGGGTGGATGCGAAATTTCTCGCCGGGAAAAAAGTTGAATACCTAAGGGGTCCATGGGACCCAATATTTGATTTTTTTCCATTTCTCGGCTTTATTATAACGATTAGTTGGGTTCCTAAGACCCCCCTTCCCTTGGGCACTAACGGGAGTGAAAAAATCATGATATTTTAATAATTAAAAAAATAAAGTAATTAAATCTTGGGATTTATTTGTTCAAGGGGATGGCCCGATTTAAGGATATGAAGTTTTCATCTTGATAGATTGGCCTTCACTCCGAAACCCCATCTGCAATGTTACGCGCCGATATTTCAATCCGTTTTGATGCGAGAGCTAAAAACGTTATTTTGTAAGCCCCGTAGAGTACTCTGTAAAATTAATATTGGTCGACCAAAATGAAGCACATTTTTGCTTATAACTTCCAAACCAAACATCCTTTGGCTCTAAGATTTCACAGGGTACCAAAATGTTGACCACTTCCGGTAAAATATGGGGACGAGGGTATTAGTGATCGGGCCATGGACCTTTAATCACCCTTTATATGCTGATAGCATCAATTTTAATTTTGTCATGACCGTGGTCATAACTGTGTAAGTGTATGGGAAAGACCAAGGTGAATTTGAACTTTCTGAGAAAAATACAAGTTTGGCTATATTGTGCTATAATTGTTTGAATTGGTTAGTCTAGAGTAGATTTTTGGTTAAAAATCTTATATCGGAGTTGCTGAGGATGAAAATATACGAACCACTTTTTTTCGGAGAGTGTCAAAATATTTTGGCCATAGATCAAAGGTCAAAGTTCGCATTTTCATTTTTATTATCGGTATGTGGTTCTTACGTTACCCCAATTTACTTGTGTTAGTTTTGTGATGAAACTTTCATGGGAATGCTGGTGTCTGAGGTGGGTCTCTGGGAACCCTCCTTGGGCACTAACGGAAGTTTTTTAGCTTGGACACTTTAGTGTTGAACAAAGTTAGGGAGTGTTCATAAATACTCTGGTGGGGAGGGGGGATATGAGGGGGATCAAAAAATTTTAAGGATATTTTTGCTCCATTCAAAACATAACTTTACCAAAGTATAATTATTTTATTATCCAATTTGCAATTTTTGGGAACATCAACTTTTCCATTCAAAAAGCAGTCTTTAAAACCGAATATTTCAAGAGTTCAGCGCTTTGCGCAGAGGGAAGCACCCTTCCTGTGCCCACTCCCGCATAATCGACGCCATGTCCACATTGTAAATGCAATGTAGCTAGGATATCTACAACAGGTGTGGCACGAAATATAGTCCTCCTAACTCATAGTCCGCCTACAGTGGTGAAGAATAGGGCACTCGAATTCAGTTGGCTCTTCACGCAACATTAGTTTCACGCTTTCCCGGGGGGGGCAATCACTTATGAAATCGATATTGGTTAAGGCTGGCGCTTCGAAACACGGGGGCATTCGGCGGTGACAGAGGACTCAAAAATAGAGATCTTTGGGTGAAGACAGCAAAATGCCCCAAATAAGGGGTTTCAGGGGACAAATAGCAACTTTTCTCCCAACTTGGGTCTTTTTTAGAATTAAAAAAAAAAATTCACAACCAATCGGGTCTTTGAGTGAACATTTCTCAAAATTTTTTGCCTTTGGAGTTTTGCAGTTTGGTAAAAAAATATAAAAAAATGGGTTCCTTTGGGTGTCATTTTTAAAATATATGTGGTCTTGTGTGAACAGCGATGCTGAAACAATGGGTTTCTCCTCCAAGATTGGAGGCCGCTTATATTCCTTGTCTCTACTGAGTGCCGGGCTATGGCTCCTGTCGGACCATATCTCCTTTTACACCGGTATAAATATTTTTTCCATCAGCAAATATATTTTTTAAAAAATGAGGTTTTTACCGATCGGGTATGAACTCTCCCAGAACGCTTCCGATCTACATTCAAACACACCTACCTAGCGATTCATTTTTATGCCAAAGTGTTGTCCATACCCAAGTATCATCAGTTATTGTGAGCCACATTGGAATTTCAAATTGTTTTATCATCTTTACAAGAGCAAATGCATCTATCTAAATAGGAAAGCGACTGTTGCGAGGCTCCGCGCACACCCCTCCCGCACCACCCCAAGTCACCCACACAATCATTCTCTTTTAAACAACTTGCTAATTTCCCCCAAGCAAAGAGTTCCATATGTACACCCATAAATAAATTGTAGATTGCTATCATGGCACTTTTTCTTTTTTCCCTATTTCACATTTGATTGCGTAGCTATTTTAAATATTTTCCTTCCAACAATTTGTTTTTTAAAATAAAGAAATTATAGAAATTGATTAATTCCATGTAACTTGGTATTCTTCCATATGATTCCCGACAAACCACCTTACACCTAAAGTAACACGATTAAGATTTTTGTGTCGTCTGCAAGAAATTGGCAGAAGGCACATGGGGATTATTCTCTGGTCGTATGTCTGTTGTCTGTGTGTGTGTCGTGGTCAAAAGTTCACCCTTAATAATGCATGCCGTATGAGTTTGTAAGGGCTACGGTGATGTACTTGGTGGAAAGGAGGGGCGGGTGGGGTCCCATGTTGGGGTGACCCTCAATGTTACCCTTGGTGACGCCTCATGTGAATCCTTGGCCCCATTCAGAAACCGCTAACGGCAACGACACTTGCGGTCCGTGACCGCGATGTATTTTAATTTTTAAGAGCGTTGCCTAAACCTGGTATTTGTGGTGAGGTGAACCCCTTACAAAATTAAAAATGGTTCTATCAAATATGCATGAGAAATGGTTCTTTGGTACAAAAATTGTGAAATCTCTAATTTCGTATAGGAGCAAATAAAATGAAAAGAAGCGCATTTAAAAGTCAGACAATTACAAAAAAAAATCGACAAAAAATCCCACGCGTAAAGCGGCCAGCGCGTATGGCAAGCCATAAAGGCCATAACGTATTGCCGCAACGCGTTGCGAGAAAGTAGCAACGCGTTGCCAAAATTTCACAACGCGTTGCGGTGTCGGCCAATTAAAACGATCAATCTCTGTGACGTATTTCAAAAATAGACCCACAACGCGTTGCAAAGTGTCTAGCAACGCGTTGTGGAAACTCACAACGCGTTGCAAGCCTTCACAACGCGTTGCGAGCTTCACAACGCGTTGCAAGCTTCACAACGCGTTGCGAAGGTCCACAAGCCATAAGGGTCATTACGTATTGCCGCAACGCGTTGTGAGAAAGTAGCAACGCGTTGCGACATTTCGGCAACGCGTTGCGGCGTCGGCCAATCAAAATCATGTATTTCTGTGACGTATTTCAAAAAATAGATCCACAACGCGTTGCGGCAAATACGTTATGACCCTTATGGCCTTCACAACGCGTTGCAAGCCTTCACAACGCGTTGCGAGCTTCACAACACGTTGTAAACTTTACAACGCGTTGTGAAGGCAATAAGGGTCATAACGTATTGCCGCAACGCGTTGTGAAGGTTTGCAACGCGTTGTGAGATTTATATTTTTGAAATCGTCACAGAAATTCATCATTTTGATTGGCCGACACCGCAACGCGTTGCCGAAATGTCGCAACGCTTTGCTGAAATGGCGCAACGCGTTGCCGAAATGTCGCAACGCGTTGCTGAAATGGCGCAACGCGTTGCCGAAATGTCGCAACGCGTTGCTGAAATGGCGCAACGCGTTGCCGAAATGTCGCAACGCGTTGCCGAAATGTCGCAACGCGTTGTGACCGTTTGCGACGATACGTTATGACCCTTATGGCTTGTGGACCTTAGCAACGCGTTGTGAAGCTTGCAACGCGTTTTGAAGCTCGCAACGCGTTGTGAAGGTTTGCAACGCGTTGCAAAGTATCAAGCACCGCGTTGTGGGTCTATTTTTTGAAATCGTCACAGAAATTCATCATTTTGATTGGCCGATGTCGCAACGCGTTGCCGAAATGTCGCAACGCGTTGCTATTTTCTCGCAACGCGTTGCAGCAATACGTTATGGCCTTTATGGCTTTCGAGAAGCGCGAAAACAAACTTTGAGGGTCCCATTAGGACCCCCATCCTTTGCGCACATTTAACAAATCGGATTCGGAACGTTTACCACCTCACCGGGGTTAGGGTAGGCATCCAAAGTTCAGATGTTGGGGGATTGGTGAGGTCTCCCTCTACTAAATATTGGTATACCCAGAAAATTAAGCTTGTCAGTGATCTAAACGTTTCTATGTTATTGACCTACAACTTTATTTTAAATTTGAATTTTTGTAGTTTTTAAAAAAACCGAAAAAAATTATCATAAAAATACATAAAAATTTCCTATACTTTGTACAACAAAAACCTGGATTTCACAACAATTTTGAAAAAGGCGCGATGCATTATAACGTTATAGAAGCAAGTTGCTGGGAATACTAATTGATGTGGGTATCACTGGATAATAAAAGAGACCATAGCTATAGCTATCCATTGATAACAAAATTAGTTCATAGGGGTTCGGAATGGAAAAATTATAGGGGTTACAACCCCGGTTTAGACCTGTTCGTGGTCCAAAAATAGCCTAGACTAGGCCGGTGTGTTTATTCACAAAAATGCAAGTATGATTTTTTTTTTTTTTACCCCAAGCCCAAAAAATGGAGGAAACCCCCCTACATGAAACAACCTACTTTAACCTCCATAGTATCCAACAGTTGATTTTTTTTTCTTGCGATTTCTCGGTCACGCAATCAAATTTTTCAAGGAGTTTTTTGCTAAATGTCTGATTTATGAATAAGCTTCTCCTGATAAAAAAAAAATCCGCCCACGTTTTCATTAGAATAATTAGGTTGGAAATGAAAAAAAAACAAGATATTTTATTAATTATAAAATTAAAGTAATTAAATCTTGGGATTTATTTGCTGCGATATATACCTTAGGAGGCAGTTAATTAATAATTGATAATACTTAAATCAAATAAACTTTTATATGATTATAGCATCAATTTTAATTTTGTCATGAATGTGCTCTTAACTGTGTAAGTGTACGGGAAAGACCAAGGTGAATTTGAAGATTCTGAGAAAAATACAAGATGGCATAAATGTTGCTATATTTTGCAATAATTATTAGTTATACTAGAGTAGATATAATGGATTATTTTGGTTCAAAACCTTATATTGGAGTTGCTGAGGATGGAAATGTGCGAACCACCTTTTTTCGGAGAGTGACAATTTCAATTGGCCATAGGTCATAGGTCAAAGTTCGGATTTTCATTTTATTGTGGGTATGTGGTTCTTATGTGACCCCCATTTACTTGTGCTAATGTCATGATCAAACTCCCATGGAAAAGTGGTTATCTGGGTTGGGTCCCTAGGCAACCCCCCTTGGGCACTAACGGGTTTTTTAGCTTGGGCGCTTAAGTGTTAAACAAATAAAATTAAATCAATAGTGTTAAGCAAATAAAGTTAAATCAAATTAAAATTAAATCAAAAAGTGTTCAAATCAAATAAAATTAAATCAAAAAGTGTTAAACAAATAAAATTAAATCAATAACCCTCCTGTACGTAACCCCTAAAGATTTTACCACTAAAATAGTTAAACACCTGCTAAAAAGACTATGTATCTTAATTAGCCTTGTGCTTTACACCTGAGTAGATGAATGCACGGTGAATACGGTCAGCTCTGTGTAAAATACTTTAGGCGACACAATAAACAGCATGTCTTGGTGTGCTTTTATTGAGGAAAAACATCAGTTGAACTCTCTTGGATGAACTGTAATTGTTATTATTGCGCTTTATTATCAGAATAATAGTGTATTGGCATTGTATAAATAAGAGGCTTAAGTAATTATATTTTAATCACGGCCAAAGCAGATTCCGCTCCACAAGAGTTCAATTCTTCAGTTGTAAAAGAGTTGACTTCGGCATTCAAGATAGCCGGTATCGGTTTGCTGTACAATTTTTAGTTGTATTTTCTTTCTTACAAATACATTAAGTCAGCAAAGCTAAAATTTCAAAAACTTTTTGATATGATGTTGTAATGTCAAAGCAATGTCAGATTCGAAATCATTGTGGTGCTGACACCTTCTTCGAGGTCTGGATCAGGACCGAGGTCCCAACGTTGTTAACCCCGAGAATAAATATCATCAGACGTGGCTGTGAAATTATTGCATTCAATGCCTGTTTCCGAGAGGAAACGAAGGAAGGAAAAAAACCCCGACAAAACATGCACTATGAGCTAATAAAATCTCAATTCCCATGGCACAGTTCAATAGCTTTCATTCACCATTATATGGAGCAAATACACCCCCTGTATGATTTATGATACCCAGAACATGCATGGTCAGCTGTTGTTAACATGTACTCATTCAAGGCTACTGAACTGAGCTCTAGGTAGATTAGCGTGCCTTACCTTATAGTGATGGACATTATCCCCATCGCCATTAAACATAGGAAATAGTTAAATGACTCGCATGTTGATATTAATAGGGATAACTGATAACAGACAAACAAACAAACAAAAAATCAAATCAAACAGAAAATAAAACGGGATCTGTTAATAGCTTTGTGTTGTATGTGATCAAATACTTCCTCTTTGCACTCTAAACATACGACAAGTGGCAGGACAATTATCTTCCATTTATCAAATTGTACATATCTGGTGGAATCCACTTATATTCGTAATAGCTTTCTGTGTTATCAAGCGGAATGTGGGGACTGAATGTTGGTATGTTTGGGACAGATCGAACAAACTTATCAAGAGCTATGTTACCGAATTGGCAAATGCATATTCAGAAAAAAATATATTAATTAATTCCCAAATTTTAAAAAATACAATAAAAGCATTCACATAAAACATAAAAATCAAATAACAAAATTCAATGAAAAGAATGCGAAAAAATTATAGAAAAAATTCAAATGAAACAAATAAAAAAAACAAAAAACAATGAATAAGTAAATAACAAAAATAATAAAAAAATTCCAGAGAAAAAAACAACAACACATTATAATTGAAAAAAAAAAACACAAAAAAACCCAGATCATTTCCAATAAGAGCTTGATATCAGGCAGTATTGAGCTAACTTAGCAATCATTTACCGCAGCGTTCGAGGGCTGTTCGGGCCTTGTTTAAGGGGGGGGGGGTCTGTGTTTTCAAAATGGAAAAATTGAGTCTACTAGATTAATTGAGATTATATAAGGATGGAAGTGTAAACTTTTAGCTTCATTGCTTTTTGTTTGAGTAAATAGGGACATTCGTTCAAATTTTATGCTCGATGCACGCAAGGCAAGTCTCGCACGTTCGAGGCTTTTGTATACATTGTTTGTAACAAGTGCTCACCCTGTGATTTTAAGCCCAAGTATAATTTTTAATATTATGATCAATATTACAGCTTTTCAAAAATTAAATTTATTAAAATATTAAATAAATTCATTAGGCATCAAACCAACTCGAGATTTTCAGCTCGACGCATTTCTATGTATTTGTTTATTATCACTCACCCCAGTGATTTTAAGACAATTATTTAAAAAAAAAGAATTTACCGTTAGATCATCCCCATTTGCCACCAAAATGCACTCACAAAAATGTAATCAATTTTATATTTTAAAATAAATGAACAATTCATTTCAGATTTAGGCCAAATAATAGTTTTTTGCAATTTTTCTTACTTCATTAGTTTCCGCTTAAAGTCTTCAACTGGTGCCAAAATCGGGATTTGATGAAAAGGGAACGAACGTAACTCAACA
Source organism: Ophioderma brevispina (assembly GCA_023653785.1). Taxonomy (NCBI): domain Eukaryota; kingdom Metazoa; phylum Echinodermata; class Ophiuroidea; order Amphilepidida; family Ophiodermatidae; genus Ophioderma; species Ophioderma brevispina. The sequence goes on from JAMKCH010001167.1 coordinate 27,957, forward strand.
AGACCGAATTAGAGTGTATCAAATTGAAATTTGGCACAGATACTTGAGCACCAAAGGGCTGTTGAAACCATGGAGCCAGATTTTGATATTAGGGCTTCAATTTGAATTATGGAATAAAGTTTCCTAATGCGTCGCAATGGTTGCTATGGCAACCATATAAAAATCCGGCTCCATGGTTTTCTGCACACTATACCCATGCACCTTCTACCCAAGTTTTGTGTAAATGCAAGTTACCGGTAAGCAGTTACGTTTGTTCCCGTGTTTAGCCAATCAGAGGCCCTGTTCAGTTACCATGGCAAAAAGATCAATTTTTCAACATGGCTACAATATGATATAGAACATGCATAAGTAATATATTGGTAAAGTCAAGAAAATGGCAGTCGAAGGTCGGTGTAAAAAAACGTAGACGCCCTCTTAAATATCTTATTTGCCTCAAAGTTATCAGCAACCTCTCTTGGCAATTTGATTATGAAGCGTAACGATTTACATTTAAATATGCATTTTTAATCATTATACAATAAAAATGAAATGAAGGGACTTGTTTTTTCTAACTTATTTTCTTTGTGAACGGTTGGGTGAGTATTTTGCATTTATTAGTTTCCAAGGTCTGTCTATGATTTATTCATTATCAAGTAAGAGAGTAATATCCATGTTGCTATGTTGCTATCCATGTTGCTATGTTGTAGTAGAATGTAATTCTAATTAACGCAAATGAAGGTAATCCACAAGCAGGCGGTGGCGGCCAAGCCTCATTCATTTTATATAGCAACTCACCAAAAATGTCAAAAGAAATTACAACAATAGGGAGTGCAAACCACAAACCAATTTGGGTGTTTTGATGTGGGTCGGTCATGGGTGTTCCCATGACCCACATACGACCTCATCCTCGTTATTAATACAACAAAAAATCAGAAATAACCCTTCCAGTGGAGTTGATTCTTCATCTCCAACGGTTTTGGAATAAGAAAATATTCCTTGACAACATATAAAAAATTCAGAATTTTTCGTCAAGATTTCACTTTTACGTGTTAAACCAATGGCAACGTCTGATATTAGGATTTATTTGTTGTTTTGTTCGCTTAAATGAAATGCGGTCGGAATTAAAGGTGCAACGAGAGATTTCAAGTCATCTATAATTTTTGTGATATTTAGTGCTTTCTTATAGATTAGACACTCAATAGTTTCCCTACTTTTTATTTGACTGCAAAAATAACTTAAAATGAAAACAAAAGGTGATTTGTATATATATAATGCTTATATTTCATTAGAAAACATAGGCTGAATTTTGTATTTGCTCCTATACGAAATTAGAAATTTTTGTACCAAAGAAACAGTTCTCAGCTTAATCCTTTTAGATGGGGATATTTTTGATAGAAAGCTTTAGACCAGTGCAAAAATCAGAATTTTCACATTTTTTCGGGACACCTGTTATTTCATATCTCTCGTTGCAGCTTTAAGAGTTACAAATGTAATGGTATCTTGGTGCTTACAAAAGGTATGTGTTGCTTTGGCGACTGAGCCTTACGTATTTAAGGAATTCAGGCGCATTTTTAGTGCGGAGAGATTGTACGGTTTGACAATTTTTTGATGGGCGCCATCATTGGTAAAACTGAGTCGGAGATCACAGTCAGGTGTCCCTGCAAATTGAAAACCCTGATTTATACACGAGGTAAAGCTTTCCATCAAAGATATCCCCACATCAAAGGAACATTAGATTATTTCTGTGGTAAAAAATGAGAAAATTTCTACATCTCGTATAGAACATAAACCTACGACAAATTTAGCCTATGTTTAAAGAAGAAAAAATGAGCACTCAAAACACTTTTTGGTTCACTTTTAAGACATTTCTATAGCAAATACAAGGTAAGAATCTTATTGTGTGTCTAATTGAAATGAAATCACTACATAGGACATATATGTGGATGCCTTGAAATCTTTGTTGCACTTTAGTCGGGCTTTTGATCATAAGTTTTTTGCAAGGACATTACTTAGTAAAATGTGGTGGGTGACGAATCACGACGAAACTTGTAGGTACGGTGTACAATCTGGGCATTATAATCATAGCTTTATGGATTAATTTTTTCCGACATTTTTGTCCTCCTTTTTTTAGAAATTGTTGTGCTAAATTTTATTTTTCTAGATTTTTGATTGGAGATCTTATTTTTCTAGAAGTTGCTGTAGATTCATTTTCTTTGTAATTATTTTCCTTTACAGATCATTTCTTTGCAGATTCATTTTCTTTTTGATTAGATTTTTTCATTTTACATTATTTTTCTTCTAAATTTATTTTTTTATAGATTTATTTTTCTTTCTATATCCCTTTTGGTTTATTATTATTTTTCTTTCTAATTCAGATTTCTTTTTCGCTTTACTGTTTTTCATCTAGATTTGTTATATTATTTGGCCAAGTTTGGGATGTATACGCCGACAAAAAACAGCCTATGTCGAAAAAGCCCAGCCATAACACGATTTACTATGCAATTTTCGATAAAGCATGAAATTTGGCATGTGATACTTAAATATACTGAGCCCCTGGACAATTTGTAAAGTACCAAAACTGTAGATACCCTCTATATGCCCAATTCCTGAAATATTCCTTTCAGAGCTTAAATGCCATTAACGCCTATTTGTGGATTAAATTAAGGTCCAGTAAGATCTAAAATGATGCACATTTAACCCTAACATCCCTGAACTGTTTTTTCCACTTTTCAAAAATTCCCGGAGCGGACCCAGTATTAGGGGGGAGATTAGCTCGTCTAGATCTACCAAGAAAAAATAACTCTACTCATTTTGGGCTGATCGTCAGGTTGGTAGTCATTTTTCCGAAAAGAAAGTTAGGGATATAGCTATTAATTAGGTTTCACTATGGATGCCATCTTAAGATTTCAAAATGGCTACACTGAATAATTTTAAACTTGAGTTAAGAATAGATGAAAAAATACAGATTTTAAGACCAAACCGGAATGGATGCTGAGACTTAGAAAACACACTGGTGACCATTCGCCGTACAGATAGCGGTGATCTGAATTTCACAGATGGCGGTGATTTCACAATGGCCGCCAAATGAACTTTACCTGGCATTAAAAAAAATTAAAGTGGACCTCTTGAAGTGGTTAATTGCTCATTTCGGAAACATTGCGTTACCAACTAAGGTCCAGTAAGTTTCAAAGTGCGCTAAAATACTGGCTGCTACCTAAATTTCAATATGGGCCAGCCGCTAATTATCCACAAATTATAGATATTAAGCATAAAGTCCTCACTAGAATGATGAAAAAACACTAAGACAGCCCACATTGACAATGCTTAAGAGTTCAGAAAGAACACTGCTGAATAGTTACAATAAGCACACTCGTGAATTCAAGATGGCGGCTGATTTCAACTCACTCACTTCGTCGACTTCTGTCGGACATCAGTGATGGCTCTCCAGACATCCTGTCTTTCATGCAAACATCCATTTTTGACGATGCGCCGGCGGCAAACTTGGATTGTGGGATGAAAAATTGGCACACCGTATGCAAATAAGTCCCGGAAAAGTGTCTGTGGAAAACGGCTCTGACGCCATTTTTAATTTTGGCCTCTAGCGAAAAATGGGGGCACGGGGTCTAATTTTATTCTAATAGGCCCATAGAAGCCCAATCCATCATCAAACATTACTAGCCAGAGAATGGCACGGAATGAGGTTTTGACCTAACTGTTGAGCCATGGCAATGCGCGAGAGTATAACCGCCTAGAAGCGCTTCATTTTTCCGCATTGGCTTCGCTGTGCAGTACACGATACGCCCGTGTAGACAACACGTGGGCCACAGAAGTACCACAATGATCGAATTAATGCGGATCTGGTGGCTGTGTGAGAGCCCACTATTGATATTATTGTAAAACTCTGCCAGGTATGCGTTAGGACATTGCTCTCAGTATTAGAATGCAAAAACAGGGTTCGACGAATTACCCCTGGTTCTGGACACAGCGGTGGCGGCAAGCTTCTTCATTCGTCGCAAAACTGCCGAACGAGTCATTGGGCGAGCCTGAACAGTGACCGCAAGTTGAAGTCACTGGCGGGTTTATAATAGCATCAGTGATGTGGCGAGTGGGATGGGAATTCCCGTACGGACCGTCTAAATGCCTTGCTTAGTCGGCGGTGACTTAATTGTGCTGAAAACTATCATCACAGCTTTTGAGATTGTTCATGCAAAGTCAACGAATATTCCACGGTGGTGGCATGGCCCGTGCTAGCCCCCGGACATGGTCCGCAGCCCCCGTCCGCAGCTATAAATAGCGATGACCCTGCGATTGAACATGAGGTCAGCAAGCCTCGGTCAAAAGGGATCCCGTTGTAACGTTATTCATACAAAAAAAACTCCTTACACTGGAGTTGATCCTTCAACCCACCGAATTTGAGTGGAAAAATAGTGATATTAAAACAATTTCGACTTTAGAATATTTGTCAGGTTTTCGTGATTATGTGCTAAACTTATGGGAACGGCAAAAACGACGCATCTTGGCCGGCCCCCTGTTTTGAATAAAATGGGTTGGGGTACTATACCGTACGGTTAGTGTAAACTCCGGTATTCGTATTGTTAGAAAAAAGAATTATCATAAATACCATGAATTATAAGATTTAATATTTATGACCCTTATGTGGTTAAATATTAATTTCGAGTAACAGTTATCTATTTCAGAATTTTTCAACCCCAGTAATTATATCGAAAATGACGTTCAGTGGTGTGTTGTTGTTTCTAAAGATGAGTGCCACCAGCGGCGCGCCGTACATGACTCAGTGCACCCGTCAAACTGTTAGCGTTACGAATCATACTCTAGACACTTCTAGGGACTTCATAGCGGAACAATCTCATCCGTGGGACATTCATCTTATTTATATTTGAGGCCAGGTGATAAACATTTGGCAGTAAATGTTGCTGTTTTCACTCGCTCTAACCCAGGGAACTATAACGAATACAAAATACTGGCGTGTTTCTTAAAGGGCTTTCCAAATAAGAGATATGATTGGTCCAATGGGTGGTGCCCAAAAACTATGATAACGAGGTGCGTATGGTCATTATAATTTTTGGGCATTTCAATTCTGTTACGCCGTTTCAGGAGCATCCACCCATTTGGGTTATCTGTGGACAAATAAAAACATGCTGGCGGCCATGAATCATTCGATACGGAACGGTCAATTTTTTATTTAGGGGTTGTATAAACAACCCCCCCGCCTTTATACTATTAAATATAAATTGTGTCAGTTGGGCGCGGGGTAACCCTATTGAAAATCATCGGTTGTCAGCCCATTGAAATTGAAATTGTAAGAAAACATGGTGCAAATTTGTTTTCTAGGTGTTAAACATGTCAAATCACGAAACAGTTGGTGTCAAATACCTGAACACCTACCACCAATCCCTAACATAATGAGATTTTAACATTGTCTAAAATTAAGGTGTTTATAATCATATTACAGTATTGAAAAATATAATCTCGTAGCATCCCTCCTCACTTTTTTCGGTATAAATGTCAATTTTTTATTTTGCTTTTGCATTTTTCAAATTAAAGATGGCCCGATTTATAATAAAAAATAAAGCATATCAAAGTTTATCTGATGCATGGTCTTCACCACAAAAATCCATCGGTAATCAAATTTCGCGCAGAAAAAATCGTTTTGATGTGAGAGCTAAAAACCTTGATTTTGACAGTACGACTGGGTAAAATTAATATTGGTCGACCAAAATGAGGCACAGTTTTGCTCATACCTTCAATCCAAACATCCTTTAGCCTTAAGATTTCAGGGTAAATGAGAATATCATGTAGCTTTCTTCAGTTACCAAATTTTGACCACTTCGGCAAATCTGGGGTTCTGGGTACGAGGTTTATTAATCGACCATGGTCCTTAATATGTTTTCAATCCTCAACTTTGATGGATGATAATTGTGTTATTAAGAGTCACTTTCCTGTGACTTTTAGAGACCTAGTGGGGTTTATTCCTCGCTTAAAATTGAAAATAAAAAGGGCCTCGCCTTTTTTTCTGATGCGGCTGAATTGGTAGTAATATAATTTTCGGTGAAAACAGCAATTATTTTTAGTGTCATCTAGTATAAAAAAATAAAAAAAAACCGCCGCCTCCTTCCTCACTTTTCAGAGGCCACGAAAAACGAATAATAATTTTAAGGGGTCTTAGGTCAAGAAAAGAACAAGTTTGTCGCAGAAGGACCGCCGCGCATTTTGTTTGAAATTGGTCTTTTAGCGCATTATTTATTTTAGGTTTTGGCACACTTGAATTTTTTTAAATTTTCAGAAAAAAAGAGGGCCAAATAATGCAATAACATGTTTTAAATCCCGCATTCCACATTACATTTTTCTAAAGAACACCGCATTCGATTTTTCACATTTCTCTCTGAGACAAACTTTTTTTGGCTTTAATTAAGTGCACAAATGTTTCCTACTCCCGTGGTGATCGGTGGGGGGGGGGGAGGGTTCAATCAGGAACCCCTATACGAAAACTACCACTTTAAAACTGTTCCTAATTTTACCGCTTTACCTTTTAAATTACGGCAACCCCATTATTCAATAATCTTCACGCTGTATTACCCACACCCATTACCTAAATAAATTACAATTTGAAGCAGAAAATGTAATAAACAGTGATTAAAAATAATACTACACATTTTGAAAAACAGGTAGTATTTATATGCTGACCGTTATTATAGTTTCCGTAACATTACGTTTTTTGTAACTTACTTTTTTTAAGTAAGAATACGAACTATGAAAATCTTTTCCTATATCAACGTCGTAAGTAACACCCTTAAAAAATGGCGAAATTTTATTTCCCTATCATTTTTTAAAAAATAGTTTTCCCAAACTCTTTTCCTCTTTTGTAGTATATTTAGTTTAATGTGAGAAAAAAGTAGTACACACACATAAATATATTTAATTTTAGCATCTGCTATCAGTAAAGTCGTGTGGTGTGTGGATAAGGTTTAGGGACTTGAAATCTTAAAGACCTGGTTCGAATCTATGTAAGTAACATGTATTAAGTTTATCTATATGATGATGAAGTAATCGGGGACATTAGATGTTACATTCCATATAAAACAAAGTGTATAAATGGTTTAAATCTTTATTTTAAAAATGTTATAGAAATTGTTGTTTTGCCTTTTTCTCAAAATTGTTGTCCTGAATATAATTTTTTACAACCGTGGTAACGTAAAACAACGTTTGTAGGACGCCATCGCTACAAACGTGAAACCTTGGTCAGAGGATTATAATAACGTTAATTCTTAATATTGTTAAACAGTCAAAAACCAAAAATAACGTTGAAGCTGATGTTTTTCGCCGTTATTTTCTGGTCCCTGCAATGGTTTCGTATTTTTACGGCTCCAGTTTATTTTAGTTTGCACGTTAGTGAGTCCCAGCTGCCAGTCAATTGCCTGTTTTTTACAGGTTTATTTTAACAGTGTATTCCCGAAGGAATTTTTGCCGAAATTTATACCACACATGCAGGGTATAAGCAACATTAAGAAATTTAAATAGAGTCTCACAAAGAAATCTAAAAATTAGGGGCAAAATTATTATTCAAACTTCGGAACAAGGGAAACATAAGTAAGGAGAGGTCTGTTTCCACAATTATGTGGGGGAAAAAGCTGTTAATATAGTTCTAAAGGGTCCAATCTACCTATATGGAACACATAATATGTCATTTTTAACACTTAAGTGACCAAGGGGTTTTCACTCCGTTGGGGCCCAAGGGGTTCCAGGGGACCCCCCCAAGGAAAACCATTTCCAGCGGGAATTTGTGCCCGGCATTTATCCACATGTGAAGTGATCATAAGACAACCCAAAATCAGCATAAAAAATGAGATTTGTTATTTTGGTGAAAATTAGGGGCAAAAACATTGTTTCAAAACACGCGAAATGGGCAAAAAGACGGAAAATTCCAATGAGCCTTGTGCCCTCTACACAAACCATTTTAAAAACTTATTTTATGTTGATATCTATTCTAGAGACCCAAATATTATATTTAACACAAAACCAGCAGTTTACTGGGACTCCTGTATTTTTTACGGGTGTTGCAAATACACGTCATTTTTCCCATTAGAGTTTGTACAGTAACGGTTGGCAACGTCACTGATGAAATTGTTTGTTTTCAGCACATAAAGAGAGTTACCTATTTTTAATGTTCACTACTAGCGTTACTACATGTATGTTGAAACTTATATCAGCAAAAAAAAATGGCTTGGTTCTCGGTTTCTTATTCTAAAAAATTCTCAAATGGGACTTCCGTTAAGGGCCCAGGGGGGGTTCCATGGACCCCCACTATTTATCTCATTAACGGTTGCCGATTTTAAATGTTGGTATGAAAAGAAGCGCATTAAAACCGGCAGACAATTACAAAAAAATTCGGCGAAAAATCCCACGCGTAAAGCGGGCCAGCGCGAAAACCAAATTTTGGCGGGTCCCTAGGAACCCCCCCCCCCCCTTGGTCACTTAAGTGTTAATGTCATATGTTGTTAGGTGAGCATTGTCTATTTATACTATTTATTTTATTTAACTACATTTGAATGTTTAAATACTGTAAACAGGAAGAGGAAAAATTACGTATGATTACTTGTTTTATTAATTAAATTAATTAGTATTTCTTTTACTGAAAGGACCCATTGGTGGACAAAGGGGGATCCTAGGGACCCGCACTAATTTCTAATTAAAGGGCCATGGGCCCATCCAAAGAGCCTAGTCCCAGCGCCCCAGACTTTACCGGAAGTGGTCAATATTTTGTATCTACGGAAAGCTACTTTATTTTTCTCCTGTACCTTGTGAAATCCTAGAGCTGAAAGAGTTTAGTTTAGAGGTTATGAGCCAAAATGTGGCCCATTTTGGTCGACCAATATTAAGTTTAACAGTGCTCTGTGGGGTTACGAGATCACTTTCTAGCTCTCACATAAAAAACTGATGGAAAATTGGGGTCAAGGTAATTCCATCAAGATGAAAACATAATTAAATCGGACCACCCCCTTCAACGAGGCGATGATTTAAATATTTTATTTTTCATTGAAAAGATATGTATCTTAAAGTTAGACAAATATATGTGTCGGAAAAAGAATACGTTTAGTCGTTAAAAAAAAAAAAAAAAACCATACTCGTCAAAGTGGCAAAAATCATTTGCGGGTCCCTAGGATCACCCCTTGTTATCTTTATTTAAAAGTTGATAATTTGGCCCTTATTTTGCGGGGGGGGGGGGAGTAAAATTGCATGGTGGTAGGTCCATTTTTAATTTGAAAAAAACAGATAGATGAATATAAAAATTAATTAAAAATAAATATAAAAATTAAATCAGGCTTTAAAATCGCCCGATATATACGCACATGACTGACATTATTAATCTCTCCCTTGATAGCACCTATCATTTGCTCTATCTGTCCTCTACACCCTCGCCCCCTCACTCTTTACATCTATCTATCAGGTTTAGTGTTATCAAAATCAAAACCGAATGAAAAAAACAATTAAAAAGAAATAATATATAGGCCTATGACAACATTTAATACAGAAAGAAAATGGTGTGTGAAATAAGGAAACCGGTATTAGGCAGTTCCGTAACATATAGAAAATGAATGATGCACGTCAATAGAAGTCTAACAGCGGATATGTAATAATAGACTAGATTGGGTTGAGTGCAAAGCACATCGACATCAGGTTAAGCCCGGTATAAGTGATCCATACTACCAACAGTCAACACACTAGCTCACACTTATGTCTTCGCTTCTAGTTTATGAACAAAAAACATTATTCTTGTACCCTCCGGAGCTGAATGACCAATACGCGTACTACGTCTATTATAGGGATGAAATTTCATTTAAACTCGGATGAGATTTAATCGGATGAGATTGACATCGGGTTGTTTGAGCTAGGGTGTGAGATGTCCAGATAGGCTTACGAGCGTCACCGATAAACACGCCAATGAAGTACACGTAAAAGTAGAGGAAAATAAAGCTCTCTTTCGAAGCTTTTAGAGGGTTTTTTTTTCGGCGCGAAATGTGAATTATTTTGATTGAAAACCTATCAAAGTAGAGATAAACAATTTACAAAGCTTCATTTTAACCGTCTTCCGACTCGTTTCAAGCTCATGCCGCGCCATAGGCCTACATCCATCTGAACTTGACTGAACATCGCGTGGCAGTCTCCCAGCCGGCCCCAGCCCCATTTCAGGGTAGTTTCCGCCCTCGCCTGCAAGAAGTCGAGACAATCAAATTGGCCCAAAATAAGAATCAACTATAGGGACTCCACTATTGTGGTGACAAGTCACAGGGCACAAATTCATGTATTTCCGCCCGCATTCTGACCTCCATCATTTGGCCCACAAAAACGTAGCCAAACGTGCATGGAGTAAACTATTTGTGCGCGTCTTTGAACGAGACAGCATAGAAATCGCTTCTCAACATGTGGGGAACGGGACACGGACTGCACGGCAGTTCTTCTATGAACTGAAAAACACGGGTCTTTGAATGTGCCCGTAATCCCGTAGTTTTGCATATCAAAATCCTAGAAGTTAGTTTTCCCATTAACCCACCGATTTTGCGTATGCAAAAAAAAACTAGGGGTTTTTGCAAAAACTAGGGGGTTTGCATTATGCAAAAACCCCTAGTTTTGCAAAACCCCCTTTTTTGCAAGCAGCACCAGATTCCTTTTTTTCTGGAAGTCCAGAGCCTCTGTTATTTTTCACGCAGTTGAAAATTTTAGGGTTATCACGGCCGGATTTAGATTGAGCTATTTTTTTTCATAATGTAAGAACAAAATACTGTCCACAAATTCTATTGTGGGATTTCATCATTATTCAAAAGCAACGATGATGAACAAAATCCATTAAAGAAAAGTTGTTTGGCAAGGTTTTTGACATAATATTTTTGTGTAGACCGCTACGAACAAAGTCAAACTTTAGTTTTATGTCGGCAATGATTGGAAAAAAG
>JAMKCH010001168.1:0-91036 GCA_023653785.1 Ophioderma brevispina
GAAGCGAGCGTCTTCGCTGCAATCTTGTAATCTATAGTTAGAAACGTGATGGGTCTTCCAGTTATCGAGATTATGTCTTGGTAGCCCCTTTCCTTTATGAATTAGTATGTAATCATCTTTTATGAGATGCTGATTAGTTCGCGCTTCATATGCTTCATTAAATGAATTTACAACCATTTTGTCCTTAACTATCCCCATTGACATTTATAAAAATTTTCTGCAGTTCGTTAACCCATCGATCACAGGACCTTTAAATTCATCATTTTTGGGAGAGGGCCTTATTCACATTTCACACATAATAAAGTAAACCTTCACATTAAGACCGATCTTCTGTGTAATGTATTAAGGTTTAAATGGTTCTTCAATAAACTTTCAAAACATCTGTCTCTTGATTTTTTATACTACGTGAATCAGAAAAATTGTGCAACGGTTATAGATGTGAAACTTGACCTTGATACAATCATGAATCATAGATTTGTTGTTTTACGTAAAGTAAATCTAATTATATTCCACAAATGTGAAAAAATGAAAGAAAACGATTTTAAAAAATAAGCCAGAATGACTTGCAACTTTTTAAGACACCCCTTTCCCTCCATTCCAAGGGGGATTTACACCAGTTAAGCAAAGAATACGTCACTGTACGAATAGACGGGGGGAAATAGCATTATTGAAAGTATGACCCAGCTATTTTGGTTAATTGATGATAGTCATAATTTCCTTCGGTTGAATCTTATAAAAGAAAAAATGTTCAACAAAAATCTCCCCCAATTAATCCTGAGTGTAAATGAAAAGGGTCTTCAACACTACTACTGTACTCCAGGTAAGGTACTATACAAGTTTTGACAATTAAAGGTCACTAAACTCTTGCAATATCCTAAACAATGGGAAGATCTTTTTTCTTGCTCTGCAACAGGGTGAATTGGTGTTTGGATTCGTCATATCAGGTGGTATTGGTATAAATTCATGATTAATCCGTAGTGTGAAATATTCAAGAAAATATAGCATTAAGTGGACCAAAGGTATCATGATTTGATATTGTATTCTCACAAACACAAGTAAGTGTGTAAATCCAATAGGAAGGGCAAAAACGGGGGTTGTCTGTGATTACAGATTTGGTATTATCTGGCTATTAATTAATCGATGTTTCATTTTTTCAAATTTGGAAGGTATTAGATGTGTTGTATAAAATCAAAAAAACATCTATGATATAGGTGAAGGCATTAAGGCCAAGATCATCTGAATCCTTGCACATTTGTTTTGATTCACGTAGTAAAATTCTTTATAATAGTCAAACGTGCATTTAATAAGTCTTCCTGATTTGTTTACATTTATTCCGTCTTCATCGACCAATTTATAATTGATTTTTTAATTAGATTCTTTTTTCAAGATTCATAAAATATTTTGTGCTTTTTTTACTTTATGCCAACTTTGCTTTATGCTTAAATAAGACCTTTAATGTGTAATGATAAAGTAGTTCATATTCAAATTTACGTTTTTGTTTCTAATTGATGATGAGCTTTCATTTTTAGGATCACTCAATTATCTTTTAAAAAGCATTTTCATTTTCTTCTCAAATTCACTCATACGCTGATCTTTTTCTTTTATACGCCATTGAGGAAATTGATAGAAAATTATCTTATTCTGTTCTTACAAAGATCCCACATTGCCTGTCTTCAAAATGTGTTGAAATTACAGTTTTATTATTATCATAATTAGCTTCCCTATTCCCTCATTATATTCTTGGTCTTGCAGTAAGCTATTATTTAGCCAATAACAGGATCCCTTTCATATTTTTGCACCGATAATTTCATTTCCAGGGCCATGGTGGGCAGAACCAAATCCCGGTATGATGTCAATTTGATCTACAAAAACTGTCAAAAATACATGGTATCATCCAGATTTCACCTTTACTGACTTTCTAGACCAGGTAAAACGTTTTTTATTCTTGTTTTTGGTTCGCCATATGTCTATAAGATTTAAAGTGTTTAAAATGTCTTTAATTTTATTCGAACACTCATGTGTATAATGACTTAGATTACCAGTACCTATTTTATCCAATTCTGGGTCCAAAAACTGTATTGAAATCCCCACCCAAAATATTACGATCGTTAACACCGTAATTTAAAATACTTTGTTTAAGGAACTCGAAAAATCTCTTTCGGTCTTGCAAATCATTTGCAGCATATATGTTCCATATATTCAATTTTACATTTTCTATATCAACTTTAACGCCATGAATTCTTCCTTAATCATCTGCAAAAAACTGATCAGCTTCGATGTTGCTTTTATGATTCAAAAGGGTAAGTTGACCTTTACTTCCGTTTGTTCCATAGTTAACAAATATTTGCCCTCCCCATTCTTTTGACCATTTTAAAATATCATTCTACCAATAGTAATCTTGCAATATCGCTATAGCACATCTTTTACGTTTCAAACCAGTAAGTTTTTTTCTTATTCAGTAAAAACCGATACTTTGAAAGTAATCAAGTAACCATATGCATGTCGGTAAAATTGTATATTTTCAAATTAGTTATCTCACTTATTTTTATTACAAAAAAGTAAAAAACAACACACTAGTTTGAATAATTTTGCAACCATGTACACATATCTCTATATATTTCTTGTTTTATAAAAAACAATAAAAGATATTTTGTATTAACACTAACGTTTGCTTTTTACCACTGATTAATCTACTTAGAGTCTCTCATCATTTGATGTCTTTATGAGGAGTAGGAGTTATTTCAAAGATCACATTTGTAAAAAGAACGATTTTATAATTTAACGTCGCCGGGCGACGCTAAATTCAGCAGACGACGAAAATGCGTTTTTGAACAAGAACACCACGTCGTATGCATGTTTCCCACGCTAGCCACACTGTTGGATCGGGCCTATAACCTTGTGGTGTTAATATCAGTTGAGTACGAAGTCAAAAATTTCCGTAATATACAACATTTGTTGATTGGAAACTTAAAAGTTGGCCCTACAAATTACCTGGAGTCTTTATCCTCATATCAAAGTCCCTTATCTGTTTTGGGGTATGTTATTTTTATGTGTAAAATATATCTATGTTCTTCCAATGGCCTGACTATCATTTGAGAGCCAATTGAAGAAATTTTATATGTGTGATAAATGTGCCAGTGCGCTGTAAAGGACGCCACCTTCGCACTTTTCAGAAAATATGGAAATTTCTTCAATTGATCGCAAATGATAGTCAGGCAATTGGAAAGAATAGAGATATATTTACACACATAAAAATAGCATTCCCAGGAACAGATATGGACATTAATAAGAGGCTGAAGACGTTCAGTTGATTGTAAGCTAACTTAAGTTTGCCGGATCTTTAATCAACAAATGTGTCTCTACATCACGATCATAGACTAGTACTCATTGATATCAATTGGTAACTCCGCTAGTAGTAACTCATCTACCAAAAAAACGTTTAAACGTAAAAAAACACCAAGTTTAAAAAGAGTACGAGCCGTATAACAGTTAATAAATGTTAAGGAGGCACCAAGTATACTCAAGTGCGTCTGCCCCATTGGGCAAACTTGGTCCACATTTCTTCCATCCCTAATCTTTGTGAGAAAGTTGGAATTTCATTTAAGGCAACCATAATCATTAAATCCAAATGGTTGATTTAAATAAAATCCAACTGAGTTGTTTAAGGTTATATTGGCCGTTTGAGTTTGGAATTAGTTTCACTATTTCTGGTGTAAAGGGCGTCTTGTTCTGAATTGAATACTTTTCAAATTTATTTTCTTAAATCGTTTGTTTTCTTGCTTGATTCCTTGTTTGTTGGAGATGTATTCAATACGGATATAAAGCCAATTTCCTTGTAACATCAATTGTCTTCCCAAAGAAAATGTGTTTTCGACGGATCTGCAGTAGACTGTTCTATAGAAAGGTATATGTTGTTATGAGTTCTGTGATAAGTCTATAAACTCACGTATGTTTCTGGGTATTGTACGTCTTTCTTGTGAGATACCCTACAGGAAAAAGGGTACTAAAGAACATAGGGAAGGCACCGCGTGCTCTGGTTGTCTCGCGTATGAGAGGGTGTTTGGAACCCGGCAGTATGCCATTAGCACCTTCTAGCATGAAACTATTTACATTATATTTTTTAGGCGTTGAGGTTGATGGTGGGAAAACTTATTTTCGTTTTGCAATGTAGAAGAAATGGGACCAAGTTTGCCAATGGGGCACACGCACTGAGTGTACTTGGTGCTCTATTAACATTTATTAACTTTTACGGCTCATACTTTTTTAAAAACTGGGTGTTTTTTTACGTTGAACGTTTTTTTGGTAGATTTTCCTTTATTTTTGTGAACATCAAATAGTTATCAAAATCTGGATTTTAGTATAAATTATTATATTATAGTTGGAAAATAAAACTTTTAGGTTTTTTGATTAATATTTCCTTCAGTACTGGGATATTCAGATTTTAAAGTTTCGGCATTTTAGGCCTTTTTCACAAAAAAAATGTAAGTAAAAAGGGCCATAAAATGTGGAAGTATATTTTGTCCCTTTTTGTGATAATACAATGGTATTGTACATTAAAGAAAAGAAAAGAAGAGTTACTGTTTTGCATTTAGGAAAAATACGTATTCTACAAACAGGACACGTGGAAATTCTAAGAAAACCGCATGTTAATTTCTACGATAAGCTTTAAAACAAAGATTGTCATCAGAATCCTTATTAAATGGCGGAAAAGCGCATATAAAAGACCGGGAAAAACCCCCAACCAGGGATGAAAAATAACTAAAAATACTAAATTTGGCAAGTAAAAGTGCGGAATTCATGGTTTATCCTTGAAAAGTGGCATCTCTGCAAAATATTAACATTATGTCTGAACAGGTAAAATTTACAAACCGAAGCAACGCATGAATTTCACAATACCATATTAGCCTTTTGGCATTAAAATTCGAATTCAATTTATATGAAATACCTGTAAAATCTTACGGGAGTGTACGCAACCCGATCTAGCCAGAGGACATCTTCTTGTTAAAGAATATTTTTTTGTAATATACTTATTTGTAAACAGAATACACGTCTACACATGACTCACAACATTTGAGCATGGAATGTGTGAACTATATGAACTGTGTCACTGTCAGTACTTTCAGTACTTGAATTTCTACTTTATATCATGAAATTAATCTTCTCAACTAAAAAGAATGATAGCACCAACTGAGACTTACTATATATAACAACATTAATTAATAAGTCGAAAATGGTAGGCTCGACCGGACTCGAACCGACTAACACCCAAAATAAAAATCAATAATTTCCTTATCGTGACCAGCGGGCCATCAAAGGTAGCTTAGAATATTTGGGCGAATTGTAATCCCTTGAAACATCCCCGAGAAGTTTCAACGAAATTTAGATATTGTATTATGAATTGATAGTTTTCATATAGGGGCTCTGACAATGCAATTAATTACATTGCAGATTTGTGTGCTTGTACGGCCGCTTACACTTTTGTCCAGGAGCACTAGTTTATTGCTCCTTTTCCTTGATAAATTTTAACTAGTTTGTCTCTGGTATGAAAGAAATGAAGCAGCTTCTCATACAATAGACGGCAGAAATTTTCCCTGTGATATTAATTTTTCGGTTCAAATTGGAGAAAATCACCGGATTTTTTAAACAATTGTCTTATTTTCCGTCCTAGGTAGTACTTTTTTAGATATATATTTTTTTACGAAATACTTCAAAACAACATATCTATTGTTATGAGTATTCATTGTAAAATCGAAACTGACAACCTTGGTGTTTCCCGACAATAACTGAATACTAACAATTACATATACTTCCGTATCAGTTTCAATGGTCAGGGTGACCGTTAGCCTACAAATTAAAGAGAATGATCACCAGAACTGAATACTAGCATAATTTTAATATGCCGAAAGTGGTTGGCCACAGGCGGACTCGAACTGACAGCAACCGACTAACCAAAAGTAAATTCAATGACGCCTATCGCTTAGACCACTGCGCCACGGAGAAAGCTTGTAATATAAGACGCGAATTGTTGTATATGCTAGTGAGGGTTCATTAGTGATGTTGAACAAAAGAATTCCGTTAAACATCATTTTCTTTGTATGAAGTCAATTATTTTCAATGTTAGCAGTAAAAGGCACATCATGAGGATAAAAAAGAAAACATGTACTAAATTTTGTCAATATTAATTTCGTAATAAAGGCTGTAGGTCTGTGAGACCGTTTTTTAAGTTTCACATTTTGCCACTAATAATCGCTATACATGACCGTTTGAAAGCATTTCTAACTCATCGTTTCCGTTGTCTAAATTCATATCTTGCTCATGAAATGTACCAAATATACTTCTGAGGGTTGAAATACATGCTGAGCTATTGTATTACGAGTAGTTTAGTGGTCGTTAACGATACTCCGAGTGGTTTTACTCGTCAAACACGCGTCAAACAAAGGGAAGTTTGTTTCTGATAATATACTCACGGTGTGTGTCGCTTGTATCATGGATGTTCTAATGCTTTTTGCTGTTTTTTCTTATTTTTTAATTTTTAACACTTGGTGGACACACTACCGTGTTTCTTAATAAGAAAGATTTGGAAATGTTTGAACTATAGATGAATTATACTTCCATTCCATAAACTTCAATGGCCAAGGTGACAGTAAGTAAAGAAAATGATCTTACTCTCGTGTAATTTTATTGTGCTGAAAGTCGTGGGCTACCGCCGGACTCGAACGAACAACAAGAGACTATCCAAAAGTAAAATCAATAACGTCCAAAGCTTAGACCGCTCGGCCGAGAAGGAAGCTTATTAGAGGTAACGCAAATTGTTGGATATGATAGTAAGTGATGGTTCAGTAGTGATGTTGAACAAAAGAATCCCGTTAAACGTCATTTTCTTTGCATAGAGTGAATTATCTTCAATATTATCACTAAAAGGCACATCATGAGGATAACTAGAAATTATGTATTAAGTTTGGCTACTATCCATTTCGTAATAAAGGCTGTAGGTCTGTGAGACCAATTGTAAGAGTTTCGCACTTGCCACTAATAATCATTATAAGTGACCGTTTGAAAGTACTTCTAATTCATCCTTTCCGTTTTCTTATTTCATATGTTGCACATGAAATGTGTCCAATATACTTTTGTGGGTTGAAATACATGCTCTGGTTGTGCATTGCGAGCGGTTAAGTGATTATTGGTGATATTGCCACCTAGTGCTATTTCTCGTCAAACAAAAAAAAAAAAAAAAAAAAGAGAGAGGTCCACTTTTTGCTGAATCTTTTGATAAAAAGGACCGAAATTCAAAAGATTTTTGCCAAGAAAGTCCACCTTTTGGTGATGAAATGTTAGAAAAGGGACCATGGGGGGGGGGGGGTTAGGTCCACTTTTTCAAAGTCCCGCACCCCCAAAATAAATCCTACATACGGCACTGACAATACACAACCTTCTACAGTCCTCCTGAATTTAAAAATATAAACTTTTAATAAAACCCCGGGCATCATTCTTATTTTAACATTTGTTTTCATTCATAATGAAAAGATTAACATTTCACAAGTTATGGCAATTTCAACTATGTTTTTAGCTTTTGCCGCTGATATTCTAGGCATTGATAGTTCTATCCAATGCACATTAACAAAAAGTAGATAAATTTTTGTTCATTTTGCTGACTGTGCAAACTTTTTTTCAATTAAGACAAAAGAGTGTTAATTTTCAAAAATCAACTTTGTTTTACTAGACCGGTCATAACTCAACAACAAGTTGTAAGTGATTTTTGTAAGGAATGACAGGAAATAATTTGCTGGAATGATAAAATTTGCCCAAAACATTTTATTTTTACAAGTTCATTGAAAATCTTAAAGGAGAACCTTACTAAGAATAAGATATACAATATACGCTATAAAAATAATTATTGAACACATGTGGAGTGGTTTCATGGAAAACAGAATTTACTAGCCATAGAAATTAATTAAAAGACATTTTGTCTAACCATGCACTATTTGAAATTCGCGCTAGTGCATATGGGATATGTATATGTGTTATGCGATATACGGACGGCACAGTAGCGTCAACACCTTCACACATGACGCTTTCATAATGTGTAATTCCTATGGCATGTATGTGCCGGCTGTATCGGATAACACGTTATACACTAGTGCGAATTTTAAATAGCACGTGGTCACACTAGATGGTTTTATTCATTGTTATGGTAAATATAATTCAAAAAAAAAAAAAAAAAAAAATATGTTGCACATGAAATGTGTCCAATATACTTTTGTGGGTTGAAATACATGCTCTGGTTGTGCATTGCGAGCGGTTAAGTGATTATTGGTGATATTGCCACCTAGTGCTATTTCTCGTCAAACGCGCGTCAAACAAAGGGAAGTTTGTTTCTGTTAATATACTCACGGTGTGTGTCGTTTGTATCTTAGCTGTTTTAATGCTTTTTTGGCTGTTTTTTGGTGGTTTTTTTAGTTGTTATTTTTAAAACTTGGTGGACACACTACCGTGTGTCTTAATGTGTTATGCGATATACGGACGGCACAGTAGCGTCAACACCTTCACACATGACGCTTTCATAATGTGTAATTCCTATGGCATGTATGTGCCGGCTGTATCGGATAACACGTTATACACTAGTGCGAATTTTAAATAGCACGTGGTCACACTAGATGGTTTTATTCATTGTTATGGTAAATATAATTCATTTTTTTCATGAAACCACTCGATATGTAGTCAATAATTATTTTATTGAATATATTGTATAATATTATTTGTTGTACGGGTTCTCCTCTAAGGGGAATTTAGAAGTTGTTAGCACTATGAGACTAAATCTGTGAAAATTACACTGAAAACCTCAAATTGACGCTGCTAAAATCAGTGTTGTGGTTTTACAATAGCGCCACAGGGGACAACACTAAAATAAAGTTAGCAAAAAGTCTGTGTAATCAATTTGCAGTGTCAGTTTGGGGTTTTCAGTGGAATTTTCACAAATTTGGTTTATAGCCAAGATTTGTATAATACTGTCAAGGTAGGGTTGTGGCAATATCCTGGTATAATAATTAATCCCATAATTTGTGGATGCTCATATAATGTTACAATGAAATAGCTACCTTACACTTTTTTTATTATATAGCATATTTTTTTGAAGAGTGCCCACAATTTTCCACATATTTTGAGATTTATGCACAGTTGCATTGGTTATTGGCTGGTAAACTATACCTGTGAATGGTAGAGCTCAAAATTCTGTGTCGCAAAAGAAAGAATTTTGTAATTAGAATAATTAATATCGGAGATCTCCGATAATAATTCAACAGCTGCTAGAAACATCCTTCCAAAATGAAATAGCCAGGAAATTGTGTCATGTTTATGTCTACCCTCTTCTATTAGTTGTTCTGCCGGTTCAGGCAAGTTAAATTAGAGGTCATTTTTGTGAGGTGCCACTACTTCATCATGAATGGACATAAAATTGGCATTTCCAGCACCGCCGTAAAATTACAATCAGGATCTTGATTCTAATTACACAATCGTTTCTTTTATGACATTTTTTATCAATGTCGTTCGCAGGTATAGTTTACTAGACAATTACCAACACAACTGTACAAAAATCGCCAATTTTGAAAATTTGGGGCGCTCTTCAAAAAATGTGCCATTATTGCTTTAAGGGATTATAATGGATATTGCCAGTTCGGTAGTATCTTACAGGATTTAACAATTATGACACATAATTCCTTAAACCTGCAATCTTTCCATTCACAAACCAGGGGTATTTATTCTCTGATCATTTACATCAAAAACAAGGAATACTTTTACCCAAGTAAAGAACCTTACAAAGATGTTGGTAAAAAAATATTTAAAAAATACTTAATACAGAAAAGCTACAGTTAAAGGCCGACTCAGAGAATTCCAGAGGATGGCACCCTCAATTTTCTGACATGTTTTTTGCATATTCATAATGCTGAATTGTCTGTGTGAAATAGCCAAGCTCAAATCGATGACCTTCATATAGAAAATCACAACTTTATTTCAAAATTCCAGATCTGGATTTTTTTGTAATGTCCAGTATCCTATGGTACTGTTATACTATACATAAATGTATACTGCATCAAAATGAAAATTATGAATCATCTCAAACTTTGGAAGTGAGCATTTTAGGCTGATTATCTTTAGTTCTAGTTGACTATTTTTAAAACACAAAATTATATTTCGAAATCTCTGAGTCAGCCTTTAAGCAGGGCACAACAATGTACTTGCTCTTGACTCTTCGATTCAACAACTCATTTACACAATCAGTGATGGTTGTTTCCATAAGGTGACACCCTTTTCTGACACCCTATGAATTCGGAAACCTTAACGGAATAAACCACACAGTTTATGTGGTTTATTCAGTTAAGGTTTCCGAATTCATAGGGTGTCAGAAAAGGGTGTAACCTTATGGAAACACCCATCACTGATTGCCAACTGACACTAGACAAGCATTTCAGGCTATTCAGTGTTAAATTAGTTCAAACAACCTCAGTTATAATGGACAATCTAGTATGTGACAGATGTCATTCACTTTATCTTCCTTGTATAATTTTTGATTGATAAGGCTATAACATGATCTCTATCTGCTTGTATAACACAAGTTGAGCAAGTGAATTGTCACACCCTGAAATTAAAATGCAGTTTGAAAGTTAGAAAATGGACATTAATGCTTGTTAAATTGACACTCACTTTCGGCTATTTCATGACGTCATTAATGCCAAAATTCCAACATTTTTGTACTCAAATTACCTCTATTAATATTGTGGTGTTCTCAGCTTCACTTGCAGTTAACTACATTTTCCAATACAATAACTCAAATTCAACAGAAATTGAGGGCGTTGTTTGTTTACATCCTGAAGAAAATGACTGATTTAGGGATTGAAACATGTTACAGAGTGGTTCATCACAAATCAACAACGATGCATCCATGCGTCCGCGTATTTTTATCCCGCGAGGGTGGCTTTAGCTGCCCGAGCGGGATAAA
The DNA here is from genome assembly GCA_023653785.1 of Ophioderma brevispina. Taxonomy (NCBI): domain Eukaryota; kingdom Metazoa; phylum Echinodermata; class Ophiuroidea; order Amphilepidida; family Ophiodermatidae; genus Ophioderma; species Ophioderma brevispina. The sequence goes on from JAMKCH010001168.1 coordinate 10,994, forward strand.
AATACGTGGACACATCGGATGCAGAGTTGTTGATTTGTGATGAATCACTCAGTAACATGTTTGAATCCCTTTCAACAACAAAAATCCTTATGGAAGCTTATTAATATTGTATATAAAGGAACATAAAGTTCTCACTTATAACACTAAAATGTTCCCAGTTCGACAGAAATCTCCCCCTCCCCCCGGATCTTTCCTAGTAATATTTTAGCAAAATCTAAAGCAAAACGATAGGTTTGGTTTGCTTGTTGCTTTGCAGTTTGCATCTGGTGCCCTTGCGCATACTCCGAGTTCTAAACATGACGAACAGCCCATCGACTTTTACCGCGTAAATGCACTTCCGTGAACACTGCGCCGGGCGTGACGCGCTAATTGCATATCAACTGTGGGTTGATAACGGATCAACAACAGTACGCTCCTGTACAAGGAGATATATGGTGAGTTGTTGAATTAATAAATAAAGTTGTTGTTAAGTTATGCTCCTCTAGGAAAATCACTATAAAATCAGATTTACTCCAATTGATTTGAAAATTGGTTCACATATTTTCAAAATCTCAGGTGGCTATTTCCATTTCTTAAGTTTTTATTTTTTTTTTATTTTGTTTATTTTTGGAGTAATAATTATTGTTAAGAGGGAAGGCCCTGTGGTATCCAAAATTTAGTTTGTAGTTTTTACCCAAAATATCTAAATTCTCTTGTTGGGTTTTTGTTAATAAAGTGTTTAATTTTTGAGAAAATGTATTTTTTTAAATATTCATTTTTGAGAAAAATAAATAGAACCTTCAGCTTTAAGGAATACACCACCAGACCACATTTGTCCGTGTTTCATGAATAAGCGTGAGGTTATTGAATATTTATGCATCAAACATGATCATCGATTAGTTAATAACAAAAATAACAAAATGGGAAGTTTTGCATTATCAATGATGGCCATTGACACTGAATGACAGAGAAAGTGAGCCAGTCTTGTGCCACTTTAGGTAAGATCATGATTATTGTAAAGAGTTACCCCCTTCCGGCTCTCAAATGCAGATGGAGGAGGGAAATAGGATCATAAACAGGAGTAAGTTGATTAGTCAATTTGGGTGGGGAACACGGGGTGCGACAATCTACTTGCACGATTTCTGACTTATAAGCAGTTTGGGATGAAGTCATACCCTCGTCTATCAAGCAATTTGGTTTGGAAGAGAAAAGTTAAGTCAAAACATTTAAGACCCAATTATCCTGTTTACTTGTGTTACAAAATCGATGATTGCCAATGGACACAAGACACATGCATATTTGGCTATTCTGCATTAAAGGTACATGTCATGATCCTAGCACCTCAGCATTTGTTTATGGGTCACTAGATATCCCTGAGAAAAGGTTATTTTTAAAATTTCAGTTATTCTGACAGTGCAGTTTGATGTTATCCCAGGTCAAAATTCCAGTTGAAGCTAGTGAAACTGGGTTCAACTGGAACCAGTTGAAATCCAGTTGAACACTGTTGAATTTCCAGTTGAACCCAGTTAACGCAGTTGATTCAGTAACGAAAAATGGGCATACTTTCAGCTAGATTTTTTAATGACCAGTTGAACTTGATTAACACCCAGTTGAACCTAGTTCAAACCAGTTAGTTCCATCATGACAAATGGACAACAGCTCAACTGGGTCAACTGGAAATTTGACCTGGGATGAGCGAATGTTTGTATCACAGTGCCCCGTAGACCACTGTGCTGTAATTTCTGTCTGTTTATACAGAAAGAAAATACAAAATTACAAATTTCTTCTAGAGCTTATAAAATTTACATGCGAGAATAGGCATACATACTATACTTAGGCTAGCGATTCAGGGGTAGCGCTAACATGCGTTTTGTAGTCCTGGACCACCATTTTAACTTACTGAACCCCTGAAATTTAACTTTCTTTGTAGTAAATAGTTAGTGGACCCTTTAATACTTGACCACCAGTTTCAGAGATTTTTGCATGGTGTTTAGCACTACCCCTGCTTCAGATGATATAAAAGTCGGGGGACGAGGGAGTGGATCACGAAATGCCGCTTTAAATAAGTTCAAACAAACTCAACTCTAATGGATAACCTAGCATATAATTAATGACAATAACATTTTTTTTATTTCATCCCCTAACTGCTTGTAAATCACAAGTCCAATATGTGAATTGCTTCACCCTGGGGAACAAGTTCAGGAAAAACCCGGGAGGAAATGGTCAGAGCATGGTAGCATGCATGAGGGAAAACTTAGAATTCTGAGAAAAATATACACCCTGATTATAGTGCAAGACATACACAAACTGGCATTACATACCTACAATACATTGGCAATAAAAAGCAATTAAAATCTGGTCTATATATAAATATAAGATATGTGGCCTGGTACAAGGAAATGAAGAGAAATTGTATCGAGTCGGTTCCACAATTACCTAGTAGCATATTTTGTGTATTTTAAAAACCACTTGGTTCAGTCAGTTGGCAGCAAATAATGGACTATGCACATTACAGGGAGGGGCAACACGCTTTAATCCACATTCATAAACGTTTATTATAAGAGAAGAAATGTGATTGGACAAAAATCGTGCATTGATATTTGTCATTGCACGGTACATATGTTAATGAGCGTAAACGATCTATTTAGAACGTTTACGTGCTACATTGGATTGATTCATTCTATAGGCGGGTGTGTGCATCTTTTCCTTAGAACCATTACTGCATTGGATTTCATGATGTGTTCATATTTTTGGTATTATGTCTGCTGTAACATGTTTATGAATTAGGTTAATGTCTGCATAATATTAGTTTCTTATGCAGTGGCAAAAATCAAGGCACTTGCGTCAGTTTGACCAGACTCATAATGGCACTCGCCCCTGCAGGGTTTGTGCCGTTATCCGTCATCAAACTAAGCGTGCATGCATTGATTTTTGGTCAATGCACTCAAAGATAAAAAATACGCAGACATTTTAAACCTCTAATTAAATTCTAATCACTGTGCAATTGCATAGTTGCAGACATACATAAAGTCTGAGGACCCAGAAATTCTAAATTATTCTGGCTTTTAAAAATTGTAAACAATTGCATCTGAAGTATCTGTGATAGAAGTATCAGACCAGGAAATTTATTTTTATTTCAAACCCTTTTTTGGTTTAGCATGACAATTATGAAACACCTCCATGGGGGATGTATTCACAGAAAGTGTACTTTTGAGTGACTTGCGTTTCAATCACAGTTGCTTGTAAGCGTACAGATCTGTGATGGAAACTAATAGTTAGGCATAAAAAATATATGTTTGTTTGGCGTAACGGAGAAAAAATATCAGGGTCGGTCGGTCAGATTTTTAGATCTTCTCAATGTTTTACTCTAAAACGAATACAAGATGCTACTATTTAATTTTTTTTCAATGACATAACAAAAATCTTTTATTTTACTTGTTGTAGTTGCTTTGTTTTGTTATTTTTTTCGTCTTTGTGTTAGTAAAAAAAAATGTTTAATTGTGGATGAAAATAATGGGTGGGTCGGCAGAATATTTTGTGCTAATTGCATAAAACTTTTGAGTCGGCAGGTTTTTTTAGGGTCGGTCAGGTCACGCCAAACAAACAATTTTTTTTTATGCCTTACCTTTGCAAGAGAGATAAAACCATCAGAGGAAAAAAATCACAGCCATTATCTTTAGGTTGGAAATGTTGTCATACCTAAAGAACAAAAACCTTTTTATTTGGAAAAAATTCAATATTTGTTCATGAAGTTTTAGTCCTTCCACAGCTGTTTGACCCCATGCAAATCATCTCTTATTTTTAGTGCAAATTTAAGCAGTTGGCGACACAATTTTGACAACTGATATAAGTAGGGACATGCAAGAGCTACGTACTACCTCTTCAAAAATGAGAAAAATCCATTGTAGGAATCTTGCCATATAGGTTTATAAGGTCATAATTTGTATGTTATAGCACCCACTATAAGCCTATTCTCCATAGAGAGACGTGTTAAACTAGAGTTTTAAGAAAAAACATATTTGCCCGCAATGAAATTCTATAAAATTTACACAGGATAATGCCAATTAGTTGTCAAAAGTGTGTAGCCATTGATATTTTCTTGTTTTATTCCGGTTTTGTGATAATAAATGAGACTTTAAAACAGATGTGCTTCCCACGCCAAATGGTGCAAAGGGTGGCATCTATCTCCGTTTCCATAACCCTAGGCCACGCGTCTGCCAAATGCAGTGAAAGCTACAGTAGGGGGTTAGTCTTCTGGTAGCTCCGTGTGTTTATTCTCCTACTCCATTCTTTAAATGCCAAACACCTGACAAGAAAGCAGTAGGTACCATTTTTAAAGTCTTTGGTATGACCCGGCTGGGGTTCGAACCCGTGACTTCCTGACTGTGAGACTACATAGTATTTCCTTTGATATAAAACAAATCACGTTATTTGGATGTTTTTTTAATTGTGCGATTTTGAATTTTGATCGACACACCTGCCTACTTTATGTCCTAAATGGCAAGCCTGCAACCAGGCAGTTTCAAAACCGACTCAACACAACTTTCTGCTCATTTCGTCATATCAAGCCTCATACATGGAAGTATATACAATTCAAAATTTGTTAAATCTCTTGAGTTTCTCCAATCATCACCTAATACTTGCAGTTCTCTGGTTCGTCAATGCTTTCCCCATTGGATATAAGTTTGACGTTCCTAAATTGTTCACGCTAATAACGCCACTTCCTTTGAGACCTACGCCACTGCCTAACTGGGCCGGTGGTGGCATACCAGTTCTTGTCAATCCCACAGGTGGGAATTTGCTATAATTAGTTCTACCGGGACCTAATTGTGGTGCAATAGGCTCCAAGTTTGAATGGAAGCTCAAGTCTTTCATCGGTGTACCAAATGGTGTGCTGGAAGCTCTCGCTGGCGTCTGTAAGTAGTCTAAATTGGTTTTTGCTAATGGTTTTGTTGCGGTAGGTGGTGAAGAAGGTGGTGTGTAGGAATTTGCGGATGGCACGGCAGACATGATGCTTGACGACAGAGGCATAGGAGGAGGGAGCTGATTGGTGGACATGGTAGTGAATGAAGAGAGAGGAGCCAATCGTGTCCAATCATCTTTGATAACTTGTACAGTCAGAATGGATACCAGGTGAGACAATTTATTGACGACATGAGCGAGGACCATCTGAAACAAAATGAAGAAAATTTTAAGTGAAATGACTGCTAATTATAACTGCATGCTTCCAGTTAAAGGCCGACTCAGCGAATTTTCAAGGATGCCACCCTCAATTTTCCACATACCATGTTGTGGGCATAAATATAATAGTTGTCCACTTGCTAATTATGACGGTGTGAAATAGTTAAGCTCAAATCGATGCCTGTCATAAAGAAAATCACACTTTATTGGTAATAAAATTGTGGATTTAGGCGACTATATTTATTCTAGTTGACTTTTTTTAATTAATGCACAAACAAATTATATTAGGATATCTCATAGTCTGCCTTAAGATGATACTATAGAAGTCATTGTGAAAAGAAACACTGCAGACACAAATTCCAATACAATCATGGCCATTCTGGTCAAAAATCATTTAATACATGAAAAATAAGCATTGGCAGTGCTAGTTGTGGTCTGTGGGTGTTGGCGTATACCCAGGATTTTGAAAGGGGGAGTTGGAGATTGCCAATATGCAATTTTTCTCAGCACGCCCAGATTTTTTCAACAGTGCTTGTGTGGCACACATTAATTGCGTTTTCCAGCTCCATTTGCTCCACTATATCATGCACTATAGTGCATACCTAGCGTCCCACCCTGGGTATGCACTGTTGCTGCCACCTTCAACTGAGAATACTGTGAGCTGACACTGAGCTGAAAATATTGATAAGTTTAAGTTGGCATACTATTGACAAAAAAATATCGCAGTCTTCGGGCCACCAGTGTCGACTGTCATCACGGTTTGTAAATGATAGGCCTCATATGACCTTTGACCTTGACATGTGACCTTTGACCTCAAACAAATGAGGGTTTGCATGTAATTAAAAACAAGTTTGGTTCCAATTGAACTTCCAACTTTTAAATTCAGGTCGATATACATTTTCAAAATCTTACAACTTGACCTCACATGACATTTGTATATGTGACCTGTGATCTTTGACCTCATCAACAAATGAGGGATCCCACATTGCACCTATGACTCAAGTTTGGTTTAAATCCATTGAAGTATGTGGATACTACAGGCAAATGTTACCCTTTTTCACAACAACAGACTACAACGGACCACAACAGTGGACAAAGTGAGCCCAAGGTGTCTTCCTGCCTTAAGGCAGTCGACACAAAAGGCAGGCAACACAAAAATGTCTCATTGTATAATAGCGAACTCATTGAGAAAATTTGATCCAACCCGTTTTGATACGCACCTGTTCATTAGCGTCTCTTCTAACCCTCACGTGAAGCGATCCAGCTATACGACCAAAGGATAATGTCCAAAAGTGCTCATTCCTAAATTCTAAAACACCATCTAGCGTAGAAGCCTAGCGATAGAAGCAAAGGAAACAAACAAGTTAACAAGTGGTCCTTAAGAATTGAAATACCTAATCATTTGTGTAATCATTAGACTGCAATGGTCTTATACCATTGAAGATAACAAAAAAGTCTAAAGATGACATGGGTTAATTAGAGGTTAATCTGTGTACACCCTTTGTAGTCTTGGTCCAGTGCACAGCTGTTTCAGAGTCTCATTTATTATGACAAAACCAGAATAAAACAAAAAATATCAATGGCGACACACTTTTGACAATTAATTTTGATCATTTATTACACTAACTTTATCCTGTGTAAATTTTACGAAATTTCATTGTGGGCAAATATGATTTTTCATAAAAATCTAGTTTAACATGTCTTTCTATGGAGAATGGGCATATAGAGGGTGCTATAACAAACAAATCATGACCTTTGTAGGCCTATATGGCAAGATTCCCGCAATGGATTTTCCGATTTTTGCAGATGTAATAGCTCTTGCATGTCCCTACTATATCAGTTGTCAAAATTGTGTCGCCACTGCTTAAAATTGCTCTAAAAATAAAAGAGACGATTTGCATGGGGTCAAACAGCTGTGAGTTGTCCTGCTGACCGAGTATGACATAATTTGATGATTGTACAGCTGGAAAGAAGAGCAAGCTGGCTGAGATCCTTTTCAGGGTCTTCACTTGGCCTCTTGCTATAATCGTATTCTTTAATTCTGGGACACGGCGTACGCACAGAGAGCTTGGTACAAGCGTTCGTGCATTCAACTTATGCACGACTACGCCCTACTGCGCCCTGCATTAAACGCGCTATATTGCCGTTGTCAAGGGCATTGGAACATACGCTTCCGAGGTAAGGATACGCACATACGCGGTGTTTTGGTCGTTCGTGTCCCAGAATTAATGAATATGATTATAGTTTTGAAAATTGATTTCAGACGTTGCTCGTTGTCGGGTGAAATAAGATCACGGCTACCAATTTCAATACAGAACAAGTGACACGCAAAACCCTTTTCATTGAGATCTTGGTTAAGATGGCGTACTTTGATTCTTTATGTTCATGAGCTTTATCGATGTTAGTTTTGAAAGGAACAGTGAGCTCGATTATCTGAATAGAAATGTCATCATCTAGCAAATAAAAAATCAAGACAATAATCTCCATGCATGCATTACATGTCTTACCTCTCTGAGGCATTTGTCTAGTTGCCCAATGATGTGTGCAGGTGTGGTTTGTAGAAGTATATTACCAGTGTATATGCTCATGGGAAACATGGTACCACATGTCATAAGGGCTATGCTAATGGCTGCTAACGTGTCTGCTATATGGTAATTGCTGTCAAAATATAGAATAAAATATATTATGTACTGCATTCGTAACATTGAGCCCATGGTTAAACATCTCTGACGTGACTTAAAATAGTTTCACTATCTTGATGAAGATTTGTGCAAGGCACTATTTGCATCCGTAAATAGTACCTTCAAGCCGTAAATAGTACCTCCAAACCATAAATAGTACCTCCAAGTCAGGGGTGTAGGACATGCCCACTTAACCCCAAAAGTCGACATCAACATCCCGTGTACCCTGAGTGCTAGTCTTTTTCAAAGACTTAATGGTAGGAGGGCGATCTTACGCACGCCGGACAAACACTTATCAGTGATTTGCTAAATCAGCAAATCGAAAAAATCATCAAAAATCAGATTTTTGCATGTATGTAACAAGTACAGGTATCCTAACATACCCTGCAAATGATAAGACCAGAAGCAACCTAATAAGGACAGGATCGGAGATTTTAGTCATTATTGTCTGAACGGACACTTACTACAGCACGTAATTGAATGGAGAATCGTATCTTGAAACACTGCCGTTTTCTTCCTTTTCTGTCATTCTACAGCTGGAAAAGGTAACTTATGAGAATTCTACAGACTTATCCTTCACTTTGAAGCTATTCCTGCAAATTTCAAATATTTTTCAAATCACTGATAGTGTCTTTAACTAAAGGCTATAGCTGGTCATGAATATTTAAAGGTGCATGTTCCGATCATCTTTGGGAACCCCCCCCCCCTTTGGTATCAGATAACAGCGGCTCAGAAGACCTTTTCGCCTACAAATTCGTTTTTCCGTGCCACCAGGAATCTCTCATAGCAATAACACGTAATCATAGTTCCGCACAACAAACGTACGGCCCTTGTACATTATCGAGAGCTGGGTACCTCATGGTACCTCTTGGCTGAACACTACAATGTGACCCATAAAAAACAATGTCTATACTTTTTCATAAATGTTACTATGCCAACTTAAAGACCACCAAAAACACTACCTACAACTGCAAAGAACCATTTGAAATGCTTGACTAACAAAAATATGCACATGTGTATGGAAATTGCTTAAAATCACTGTCTCATTTGATGTAGGTTAATATTTGAGTAGATTCAGCACTGTCATAAAGAACATTTTGGACAACATTCAGGAATGACATTTGGAGCAAGGTAATTAATATCCAGAAATCTTAAAAGAATGTGACCATTTGGTAACATTTGGTGTCAATTTGAAATTAAGTGGTAAATTCCGTCAAAAAATGTCCTCTCCATATTTAGGCCAATAAAGCTTAAACTAAATTGACAGATTGATTTGTGAATTTTCTTTAAAAACTATAGTTTATGTTCTATATATTTGTAGTAAACACTTGGTGGCTACCCATTAAGTTTTCCTGTATGACAAGATCAAATGTTAGAAGTCAGTGTTCCATCAAAATCTGTCCTTTCCGAAAACATGAAGTTTGACTAACCATAAAAAATTATTTCTGAAGACCTCACATCTCCAAATTTTGGAAACATACTGTTTGAATTATCTATATTACAAAAATATTAATACTGAAAGTAATCAAAGCACTTTGTTTTTTCACCCCAAATGTAGAAATGAATGAAGTTTGCTGTCAAAATCTTGTCCTCTCCGAAAAATGTAACGTTTCGTCAATCATAAAAAATTGTTCGGGAAGACATGAGCCTCAAAATTTTGGAATTTGACTTCTCAACTTGCCTACAATGTAAAAACATCAATATTGAAAGGAATCATGAGACTTCATTTTTCACCCCAAATGAGACAGCCGAGGTACCCTGATTGTAAAACAACCCAGCTGCGCTTAAGTCTAGTGGGTTAAATTTATAATGTATGGTATATGAACGATCTAGAAATGATTCTCGATTGCTATGCATGCGCTTCTTTGTGTAACAGTATTTTCAATATTTCTTCAGAATTTCTTGAAACAAGCAAGGTATCAACTCTAGGGCATTCAGAGTGTACGATTGAGCGAACAGTAATTGAGTGGAGGTCTCACTAACGTCCGCCAGCGGCATGATAAAAACAATGACGCGTAATATGAGACTATTTACATGATTTACGTCACAACAGGGTATCAGCTCTGTGTTTACAAATTCCACTCGTACTTTCACCACATGATTCCCTTTTCTAAAGATAAATTTCTAGTAATTACAAGTTTAAGTGGATATATCCAGCATTTTTACTTATTTCGTCGGGTGTATTACATAGTGACGGATGTTGAATTTTTATCATTTTTAAGAAATTAAGGGAAATAGTACTAAATACCAAAATCTTCAAACATGGCAAGTGCAGAACCTTGCAAGCACTTCATTAATTAATAATCTTAATTAGAAATTTTGTAATTTTGACGTATGTTGCATAACAGCGACTTAGGTGTATTACATAGTGACGGATGTTGAACCCTCTGTCAAAGAAGTGTATACTTGATTTCCCACCAAGGCTTTTTAAATACATTTGTTAGTAAATATTCTCATCTTAAATTTATAACTGACACAAGCAAAATATGCAATTAATTTATAAATATCGATATTAGTAGAAATTTATATTATATTTACAGTTCAAAGCGTGAATCGCGGCAATCCAGTCAACATCCGTCATTATGTAATGAACCAAATTGAGCAGATTCGCGATGACGGATGTTGGTTTGACGTATGTTCAGAAAACGCCGATCGCTGTTTTCCATAATGACGGATGCTGAATAACGCTTTAGTATAGGGAAAATTCAACATCCGTCACTATGTCATGAACATAATTGCCGATTTGCGTATTTTTTGGTGTGACGGATATGATGGTTGACTTTTCCAATGTATTACATCCATTTTATCAAGTAAAAATTCATGAATATTAGCTAAAATAAATTTCCAGTTGTTAATTTTGTTTCGGAAATTGGATTTGAGTGTTTGAATCGTATGTGGGAATGTGTACGGACCCTCTGGAGTTCGCGATTTTTCAAATGCGATTTTCTCAGTTCTACAAAAATTCGTATTTTGTTTAACATCCGTTACTATGTAATACAACCGACAATTTGTATAACTGTTTGTTGGGTTATTTGGTAAGAATAGGCGGTAACTTGGGCAGGTAACCGGGGACGGTAACTTGAGTCTAGGATTGAAGTTGAGACTGAGTCAAGGCAAGGATGTATGATTTGTCGGGCTAGGAACGGGGCTAAGAATATCGGACTTGCATCATTGCATGTTTATTTTCTTTTGGACTTGGCAATTTCAAATTCATGTGGAGTGCTTAACATTGAGTTTGTGTACCGTTCGTGACCGTGTACTTTCTAGCGTATATAGCTGTGTTGATACACTTGACCGATGTTACCTTCCCGGCGACAAAGAAAGAAATGGAGTCAACACACCATTACCCGTCGATAATATGGTTCGCGCGGAAAGGATTATGGGGGCTGGCTTCCGAGCTGTTGTTGTATCAGATGAAAGGTCGTATTTTTCTCATCATCGTCCTGAGATTTGACCCCTCAAATCCATTTCATTCCCAAGATTTAAACAAAAAACTGCTGTTTTAATAGTTAACCATCAGTGTTATTGAATAGGGCTTTACAATATGCATTATCGCTTCTACCATCAAAACCGCAAGTTTGTTTCCCATGGTGCTTGATGGGAAGTATGTGCAAGTGCCAGGCTCTCATATCAAGTAGAGAAACACAATAGACATAAATTGGACCAAGCAACTTTAAATCTAAACCTGGAATTACACTGTTTTCCAGTGAGGTTAATCCAGTCCACTAACCCCAACGGATTTTTAAGTCAATATTTTTCACACTTATCATGACAATTCTAAGATTTATTGAATGCAGGTTAAAGAGGTGATTCTGTAATGTTACTGGGACCAAGCAAAGCGAATTGACATCCCGGCCAACCATGGCATAAAGCCATCACTAACAGACCATTGTAGAACTGAATGCTTCAGTTTCCAGGAAGCTGATTCTGTAGAGTAACTTTGTACCATGGACACAATATGTTTTGTAAAGGCAACAAATGCCTAGTCTTCGCATGGCCGGGGATTGAACCCCATATCAATATCAACCCCATATCAATATCACCCTCGTAGAAATATGCATGAAGTCTCACTTAATTTGAAATCTATATTACAATTGACATTCTGTGTACTTACTTGACATCCACCATGAGATCAGTGAAACACAATGCCAGGGCTCCAGCAAATGCTATCAGTGCAAATGGGTTAACCCTTGGTAATAAGAACCTATCAAAGCCTGGGACGTATGCACAAAAACTGTTGAAGACAAAGTAGCAGAGAATTTACTCAATATTTGGTTACAAATAACATGACTGTTTTCATCATAAAACATAATGAGGTCTACACACAAATATGACCTAAAAAGATTAGTTAAACCTAGACCACCCTAAAAATCATAAAAAATCACATTTTCACATTTTTAACAAGCTTATGCAATTAACTGTGCAAAAAAAAATGAACCTGAAGACACACTATATCAGAACTTCTGGATAACATGTTTTGTGGGTGAAGGTCCACTAATCAGAATTTTTGGAATAACAGGTCTCCAGAGTATACAGTCCCTAATCCTAAATTAACTCTTAATAAGGTTGCTAATTAGAACTTTCTGAATTGCATGTCTACCTAGTAACTGTTTTTTTTTTGAGTGACAGGTGCTCCCATCTACCTACACTTCAAGACATAGAAAAGTGTTTCAAAGTAGTAATAATAGCACACTTTAAATTGTAAAGATTGCCCTAATGCTCAATTTGTTTATTTTCTTAGATTTTTGCAAAGATGATAAAGTAATCATGTAGTAAACTGTACCTTAAAATTGTGTATATATGTCATAAAAGAAAGGAGTTTGTTTTAGATTCCAGAATTCCCAAATCTAATACAACATCTTTGCTATATGCCACATTTCTGTCAGTCCATTATGAAATAGCACCACCTTACAAAAACAAACCTAACTTGACTTGTGTGAACTGATGAAACAGCTAAATAGATAAGTGCAGACACGAACATGGTGCTCTTTCAAATTGGAGGGGCCAGCGGCCATTGAAGAACGGGGATGCCCATTCCAATTATTCTAATTAAAAATTTTTTGTGACCAATGGGAAATTTTGAGCTTTAATTACCATTCACACATATTGTCTACTAGCCAATTACCAATGTAATTGCAATTTTTTTTTTGGTAAATTAGGGTACTCTTTAAAAATATGTGCTATACTATTGCAAAGTGTCTCAAAAATTTTGGCTATAATAGTAGTTAGTTGAATTGTAATGGAAAGCCCAGCAATTCCTTGTATAAATAGCTTTACTTTAAATGCCTAATAATTTTATTTTCACTTACTTTCTACTCATATCAGCAAAGTGCTCTTGTAACCAGCTAGATCTGGAAGCCCCAGACACATGTGTAAATGCTTTGTTGTCAACCCCATATGTTACAACTATGTGACATATAAACCCTAACGCCGCACCAAGCATCAGTCGACCCGTGTGGACGCTCAGGAGACTGACCTATTTTCGCTATACGCATGTAATACAGGTGCAAAATGACGAAAGGAGAAAAGAAAATAATAAACAGTGTTACAGTAAATGACACATGTGTCTGGAAAAAAATGTTAGCTGATAAAACAACCCTTTTTTCATTAAAAATATCCTTTTTTTCACATTTCCCCTGACCATAAAGGACATCGCCGGATAAGGAAAGAAGGATGCCCCCCATCTATGAGTTTTTTTAACGAGAACGGAAAAAGTTGACACTTTCCACATTATAATAAGTGATTGGCTCAAATTTTACTTTTTGCGCTCATTTTCAAACAATACCACCACTTTATTTACATTGCTTTTATTAATGTAAAATTATAATTCATGCTTCAATTGAAGTCCTTATATGATGAACCCTTCTCCTGCCCCCCCCTCCTCTTCCCACCTCCTACAATAGCCACTTTGCAAAGAGGTGAATCTTAGCACCATTGCACTATCTAAATCGGCATATGCTATAGTATTTTGGTACTTTTCATAAAGGCTGTTCGCTGCCTCATGTAACCTCTTTGTAGCTTGTCTACTAGGCATCATCTTTCAGGCTCCAAACACATAAAAGACAGGTATGCAACATCATCCTGTTTAGGCCTAAAAAAACTTTTTTGTTGGCGTAACCCGACCAGACCCTATTTTTACTGCCTACCCTAAATATGTGCAAAAAAAAAGTTTTAAAAACCATGTAAAACAAATATTTTTATTTTTTTTATTTTTTTTCCATCATGTTTTCATGATATATGGTCATGAAAACGCTGAAATGCAAAAACAGGAATTTAATGACGTCATACTTAACTTGGTACTCTAAGGATTGCGGGACATTCAAAATGACAAATAAAAAGATGTGTTACAGAAAAAGTGAAGATGTGCCATTTGTTTTTGTATGTGTGTCATATATTGTGTGTTCTGTAGTTAAACATAAAAAAAACATCCTACCTAACCTACCCTATTTTTTTTTTCTATGGTACGCCAATCAAACAATTTTTTTTAGGCCTTATCATTAAGTCATAATGGTCATTGAAATGGAGACATGCTCTAAAGCTTTGCTTTTTTTCCAGATTACATTGACCTGATGTTTTCCAACTTTTCTCATTTTTTTCTTGATTCAAGTGTATTTTGGGGATAAAAACACCTTGGCATACATATTAAAAGATTGTTGTAAAAACACTAACTCAAATTGATGGCGCAATATAACTATGATGTTATTGAGGGCTTCTTTCTCTCCTTATTTAGGGATGTCCTTTTGACATGATGAAAAAACTGTATGTTTGAAAATGTTTCTTAGTTTATTGTCACATTCCAACACCACACTGGCATCATAAAGCCTTGGTTTACAATATGTGATCAATCTTGGCCAAACCGCACCAACAATGGGTGAAAATTTTATATTTTGAGTTTTTGACTGTCATTGCAAAGTTTTGAAATTAAAGTTTCCATAACTTTTTACATCTTTTCTTCTATGAGACACATATCAAAATTTATTCCTTATACAATCTGACAAAAATAAAGTACAAACATACAGATTTAAGGGTACATTTTCTTTATTTTTTTTCAAAGCTGTCCTGGCGACATTTGGCAGGTTTTCCCAGATCACATCACATATAGTTTGCACATAAAATTAAAAAAGGGCATTGTTAGTAAAAACGACTGCCTTGCACCTAAAATAATGGTAAATGCATGCATATAATGTAGATAATAGGACTCAGAAACACTCCTGTACAAGGTGTGGTAAGACCAAGTCCTGCATTAGGGAATAAGCACATCCACCAAACATACCTGAGTATGGAGATGAAAGTTCTTACAGGAACATTTAAAAAAAAGGCTGTATGCTTTTATGTTATTTTTTGAAAACTGCATCTTGTAGTTCTAGCAAACTTTGTTCTTGCTCCTTGGGACATTCATTCTGATTCTGTCTATTGATATTACCAAAAATTGCTAAAACACTTTGGAAAAACATGAAACACAATACTGGACTGATGATAAATATCGATGCCCGAATTGGCTATTGTATCACTATCATGCGTGAACATTCTTTTATTCTCGTGTGGCAATCTTGTGCATCATGATATGGAAATTTTATATGCCATATTATACTATGAACGATACATCACATTCAACAATACCTTTCCATTCAAAAGTACAACTTGAACAGCCCTACAGCCCAGAACCACCATGTTGCCTTCAGTGATTTTGCCGTCGATAATTTAACGGTAAAATCTTGAAAGATGTGCCTTTCTTACCTTTCTTTCATAATGAATATTGCACCAAACATGGACAGCATTGTGGTGGCAAAAACTGCAAGCACTTCAAAACGTTCATAGCTGTAACAAATAGCACTGAAACAATTGATTATCAATGAAAATATACTGAAAACTCCTGGGTCATTCCATGCCAATTCAACAAATCGAGTACACCATCACGTCATGGATTTCTTTCGGTGTATTGAAAGATATTCATGAGAAACTAAAATCCTGAAAATTTGAGCTCTGTACTTCTTTTCATTTTCATGCTACAGCAATTTTGAATTTGGGGTGGGGGATTTCAACCGGGTAGAGCACCAGATTATACTATTAAGACACACGGTAGTGTGTCAACCAAGTTTTAAATAAACAACCCGAAAAACAAGAAAAAACAGCAAAAAAGCATTAGAACATCCCTGATACAAGCAACACACACCGTGAGTATATTAACAGAAACAAACTTCCCTTTGTTTGACGCGTGTTTGATGAGTAAAATCACTAGGTGGGAGTATCGTTTACAATCGCTTTAACTACTCGTAATACAAAATCACAGCATGTATTTCAACCATAAGAAGCATATATGACACATTTCATGAGAAAGATATGATTTAAGAAAACGGAAACAACGAGTTAGAAATGCTTTCAAACGGTCATTTATAACGATTATTAGTGGCAAATGTGAAACTTCAAAAAACGGTCTCACAGACCTACAGCCTTTATTACGAAATGAATATTGGCAAAATTTACTACATGATTTCTATTTATCCTCATGATGTGCCTTTTATTGCTAACAATAATTGACATCATACAAAGAAAATTATGTTTTACAAGATTCTTTTGTTCAACGTCACTACTGAATCCTCACTTACTAGCATACAACAATCTGCGTGTTAAGCTACAAGCTTCCTTTGTGGCGCAGCGGTCTAAGCGATAGACATTATTGATTTAACTTTTGGATTGTCTGTTGTTGTCAGTTCGAGCCCGGCTGTGGCCCACCACTTTCGGCATATTAATATTATGCTAGCATTGAGTTCTGGTGATCATTATCTTCAATTTTGGGTATGTAGGAAAACGGTCACCATGACCTTTGAACGGAATGGAAGTATAATCAATCTAAAATTGTGCAAGGAGGTTGAAGCATGCCAATTGCCCAAATCTTTCTTATATATGTAATTGTGACTATATTCAGTTATTATCAGGA
The DNA here is from genome assembly GCA_023653785.1 of Ophioderma brevispina. NCBI lineage: Eukaryota > Metazoa > Echinodermata > Ophiuroidea > Amphilepidida > Ophiodermatidae > Ophioderma > Ophioderma brevispina. Next base: position 27,773 of record JAMKCH010001168.1, read on the forward strand.
AACATCAAAGTTGTCAGTTCCATTTAACATTGAAATGATGTTCATAACAATAAAAATGTCTGAAACATTTTGTAAAAAAATATATATCTAAAAAGTGCTACTTTGGACGGAAAATGATGATCATGTGATTTTCACCAATTTGAATAAAAAATATTCCTCAGAACAATAGCAAGTAACATCACAGGGAAACCTATCTTCTCTGATGAAAACAGACTTTTCGCGGTGATTTTACGGGAATACAATTCACCCTATTATTCTAAGCTTCCTTTGATGGCCCATCGGTCTAAGCCTCGGAAATAATTGGTTTTAGTTTTGGGTGTTCAGTCGGTTCGAGTCCCGTCGAGTCTCAGTTAGTGCTCTTATTATTTTTAATTGAGATATCAAATTTCATAATATAAAGTCGAAATTCAAGTACTGGTGATTTTTTATTGAGATTTTCATTGAATACCATCAAATAACCTCGTTATCATCGGCACCGTTCATATTATTCACACATTCCTTGCACATGTAGGGAGTCATGTGTAGATGTTTATTCTGCGGACAATTTGGAAGAAGTATTATAAATATGTTACTACTACTACTAAACCAAAGTTTTAAATCCGGTTTTGTCCCCGTCAACGGGGGTGGCCGGATTCACCTCACATTTGCAGCAACCGCCCGGACTCCTTCCTTCCATTTCACCCGATTCAATGCATCCTCCATCCTCAACCCAACCCTCCTACTCTCCTCCTCCACTTGTTTCTTCCATGTCTTCTTTGGACGTCCCCTCCTCCTCAAACCGCCCACCTCGAACTCAAAAGCCCTTCTTAACACATGCCCATCACCCTTCCCCAACACACGCCCACACCAACGCACACCACCCGCCCTCGCCAACCGGTCCACCGCCTCCCCCAAACCCAACATCCGCACCAAGCCCCCAGTCCCCATCCCGTCCATCAACCCCACACCACACATCGCTCCCACCACCGCTCTCCCCGTCCTCCTCAAAATCCCCATCTCATTTTCGCTCAGACACCACGTCTCACTCCCACACAGCATCACTGATCTCACACAGCTCCCACACACCATTCCTTTCATCTTCAAAGGATATCTTTTCCCATGCAACAACTCCCCACATTCCCTAAACTTCACCCACCCACACCTCACCCCCGCCGCCACAGCCACCCCATTTTTTTTTTTTTTTTTTTTTTTTTTTTTTTTTTTTTTTTTTTTTTTTTTTTTTTTTTTTTTTTTTTTTTTTTTTTTTTTTCACATCCACCACCCCCACCAACCCTATCCCCCAGGCACGTGAAGTCCCTCACTGACTCCACCCCATCACACAACTTTTCCTCCTGTTCCAGAACCCCTCCAGCTCCCTTCTCACATCTTCTACACACAAAATCTCTTGCCAACCAGGGGTCACTCTCTTCATCTTTGTGCATCTCCCATGGATCCATTTCCCACATTTCTCACACCACACTGAATTTGCTCTTACTCTCTTCCCACACACCCCACATTGGTCTACCTTACTCGCTACCACCTCCCTCTCCGCCCCACCCACCAGCACTTCCGTCTTTCCAAGGTTTACCTTCAGACCCTTACTCTCGAAAGCCTTCTTCCATTTCCAAAACTTCTCCCTCATGTTCTTACAAAAAGATTTCCTCTGGCTAGATCGGGTTGCGTACAGGTTGCATAAGATTTTACAGGTATGAGTATATAAATTGAATTCGAATTTTCCTGTCAATAGGCCATTATGGTATTGTAAAATTCATATGTCCATATTTTTGCAGAGATGCCACTTTTCAGGGAAAACCATGCATGAATACAAGATTTTTGCTTGCCAAATTTAGTATTTTTAATAGTTATTTTTGCCCGGGTTGTGGCTTTTAATGGTTCTTTTACGTGCTTTTCCAGGTGTTATCACCAATTTAAAGGTTTTGAGTGATGCTGAGTGGTATCTTTATAAATTTATAAGCTTATCAAAGAAATTAACAGGTGGTTTCTTATAATAATTGTAACGGTCACTGCAAAAACAGTGATTAGAAATTAAACACCTTTCTAACACTATTTTGCACCACGTTTCTAAACATTGTAAAATATCTATTTAATATCTAAACACATTATATCTAAACATGATTAAATTATAATTTTTTAGGCATTAGATATTTGGTTGTTTAGACATTTGAAACCAAACATTTAGAGATTTGACATGTTTAATACCTAAACGCAAATTTTCACCACGTTTCTAAACACTGTTTTTGCAGTGTTTGCGATGGAATTGCTACGTGTCATCTTGGTAAAATACAACTTTCTAAACTAAACTAAATGCAAACAGTAACTCATTCTTTTCTTTTCAAATGAAAAATAGCAGTATATTATCACCAAAAGGTACAAAAATACATTTCCACAATTCTATGCACTTTTAAGTCTATTTTTTGTGAAAAGGCCTAAAATTGCAGAAACTTTAAAATCTGAATATCTCAGTAAGTGAAGAAGATACAAATGTAAAAAAACCCTAAAAGTTTTAAGTTCCAATTATGATAAATTTATATAAAATCTAAATTTTGATATCCCATGGACTATAAGCTCGTCATATTTTATTATCTATGTTAAGAGTAGTATAGACAACCAAATCAAGTACCTGAATACACCGAGAAAAAATGGACTTCGAAAACTTTAATTAGAAACATTGTTCAATACTTCCTAAAACACTTCGCTTTACTTAAATTAAGGGGATGCTTAAGACCCAGAGTTGATTTTTTGAAGTACAAATGCTATGACATTCATATTTGGTCATATAATAACTATGATAAAAAGAAATTTATTCAAGCTATTTTCAAGGTCACTGTCTAACCGGTTGCCATGGAAACGGTGGCCATATTGGATTTTAGGTACATACCTTGCGCGCAATTTTTCTCCACATTCCAAAATCACTTTTTAGATGGGATTGTGCATATAAGTAGTTAAGTACATCATCGAAAAAGTTACAGAGCCAAAATGTTACTTTTTAATCAGGAAGTGAGGTCAATGACCTCTATTTCTCGCCTAAATCACATTTTTCGCTAAAATTTTGTTGAAAATCATCAGAATAGGACCTTGAGAATAAAAATTCCAAAATATCTCTCTATGACTTTTTAGATCATGTCCTAATAAGGTAGCATGCAAAATTTGAAAGCAATCAGACATTTTGTATAGAGAAAAGCTGCGCGCAGTGTATCAGCAGACGCGAAATTGCTTCTGGGGGAAAACTGCGCTTAAAGTTTAGAAACACTAAATATGCAAATTAGTCACAAATTCTTCAATTTGAACACTCACAAACGTAACTCATGTGTACATAAATTAGATCGAACAAAATACTACTTTAAGGTATTATATGGTGCAAAAATTTAGGTGAAATCAATTTATTGGCCAATATTGTTAAAAATAGCCTCTTAATAAAAACAATAAAATACATAAGAAATCGAATACATGTGTAAGTATAGGAGAAAATTCATTTTGCTGCGATTCGCGTCAATATGCTTCACTTTGGTCAACCATAACTTTTAAATAGAATGTCGTATTTAAGTCAACTAAAATAAAAAGCAAATTAAAGCTAAAATTCCAATGTCGTATTTAAGTCAACTAAAAAGCAAATTAAAGCTAAAATTCCAATTTATAACATCAAAGGAAAACACTAATTTTTATCAAAATATGCATATTTTCACAAAATAGCCTAAAGACTTAAGCACCCCCTTAAGAGTTAAATAACACATCACGTATGGAATAATCACACACACACAACTAAAGTGTATTTTATAACTGTTCGTGGAAACAGGATTTTCTTGCAAATTGACCGACTGCAACTTGCACAGCTGTTCGATGTTCACAAAAATAAAGGAAATCTACCAAAAAGACGTTGGAAACGTAAAAACCCACCAAGTTTTAAAAAAGAGTATGAGCCATATAAAGTTAATAAATGTAAAGAGAGCACCAAGTATACTCAAGTGCATCTGCCCCATTGGCAAACTTGGTCCCATTTCTTCTGCAATGCAAAAGAAATGCATGCCCATTTTCCCACCGTCAACCTCCATACAGCCTAAATATGAATTTTTTAGTTTTAAATGCTAGAGGTGCTGATGTAATAATATCGAGCTCAAAAGAACTCCTCTTCATGTGAGGCAACCAGATTAGCGGGATCCTTCCTATGGTGTTTAGTACTGTTCTTCCTACGACGGTATCTCACAGAAAGACTGGTACAAAAAAGTACCCAGAAACACATGAACTCTACCACAGAACTCATAACCAACATACCTTCTAGAACAGTCGACTGTAAATCCGTCGGAACACATTTTCGACGGGAAATGAATTGCGCACGTGGATGATGTTACAACGTTACAATGTTATTCCGTATATTGAATGCATGGTTCCGACGGATCTGCATTCTGAATCATTGAATTAAAACCAACAACAAGAAATCAAGCAAGAAAACAAACAAAACTAAGCAATATCAACTTGAAAAGTATTCAAGTCAGAACAAGACCGCCTTTGCACAAGAAATAGGAATATTAATTGCAAACTCAACTGCCAATATAACCGTAAACAAGAACAAATGCAGTTGGATTTATTTAAATCAACAATTTGGCCTGATGATGATGGTTCCTTTAAAGAGACATGAGATTTCCAGAAAGAAGCACCCCCAATTTTTGTCGAACCCCAGTTTTTTACATATTCGGAATGCTTACCAATGTATTAGATCACACCTGAAGTGAATAATCCGAATAAGCAGTCTTTATGTAATAAGATGATGATTTAGTAGTTTTTGTAGTGCACGACAGAAAGTCAAAGCATGGTTTTCTATGGGGAACGATTACGATAGCAGGCAAGTTCAAAACAAGGTTTGTGGTTTTCTTTTACACCTGTTTGTCCAATGAACCTTTGAAACGTTCTCGTTAGGTGGTCTACAACCGATCCAGTGAAATTTGAGAGAAATTTGTATCCTAAAAAAATCTCCTCCTGTCACTTTAATGAAATATCACGAACGTTCTAAAAAAGAGAGAATTCGGAATAGAAGAAATGGGACCAAGTTTGCCAATGGGGAAGACGCACTTGAGTATACTTGGTGCTCTCTTTACATTTATTAACTTTATATGGCTTGTACTCTTTTTTAAAACTTGGTGGGTTTTTACATTTCCAACGTCTTTTTGGTAGATATTAAAATGACAGACACAAAAATAATAGATTCTAATGTGAAAACAACTATGATATACATCAATTATCACAATTTCAGAATAACTTTAAGAGAATAATTTAGGTAGAAATTCAAACTTATGTGGCTAAAAGATAGAAGAGAAAGACAACCCCGTTGCCTCCCATATATTAAGAACATATGAGGATACACCTGAATCATCAGCTGTGAGGATCTTTGTGTATGTACCCCACAGCGACATCGGTTAAGTCTTCATCTTTTCTGGATTCAGATCCTCTACCCTACCTAACCTGATGAAAACAACTATCCTAGGCAACAGGATTGGAGGAAGGTAGAAAACAAGAAAGAGAAAGAAAAAAATCACAATTATTATTATAATGACCTACTGTTTTTCAGGAAGCCAACCCAAAAACCACTGACCTAGGACAATTCCTTGGACTCATTTGAATGCCTTTTTCAAGATGAATTTGGATAAATCGCCATGAAAATGCATTAATTATTCCTTTTTTTAAATTGTAAAATGTTGAACTAATAGCAACGACTGTCACTAGCAGGGTACAGAAAACCCTAACACGATTTCAGAAAGGTGGTGCATGGTGGGATACAAGATGGCAAATTTGTGCTATCATGCGTGGACGTCTTCAAGTCAATCAGAAACAAATTAGTTTTTCAACGTCTTCTGCTGGAAAGCGGCCGAAAAGCAATAAAAAAATCATTGGGTGTTCTGCGGGGAAAGCGGCCTAGATGCAATAGAAATCATTGCATGTCATTGCAGGTAAAATAAGTAGTTCTTAATGTCCGAAGTGCAATTAGAATCAATAGGAGCAACATGATTGCTTTTCAATGACTCTCGGACGGGTTAGGATTAATTGAAGACACTACTCACCCAAACGTATAAACTGTAATAGGTCGTTGTTTGGACACCCATATCGTGATTGTACAAGTTACCAGGGTCATTAAATCAAAGAAGGTCAGAAATGTGTAAGCAGTGAGTGCTGAAAAACAAAAACAAAAAATTTACTGTTAGTTCAATAAGTATTGCCAATTTTTATGTGGTATCACATTTGATGTTTTCTTTGCATAATTTTTTATTAAATGGCTCCTGGTTTGACGTTGTATTGTGTTTGTATGTGTTAATCATGATGTATGCGTCTATTGTTTTGTAGGCAACATGTTAATTTCAGGTGATGCTCGTTTCAGGCCTTCTAGGCCTTTTGAGCATTTTCCTCATTCATTATATGTTTATATGTATTTTTATGTATGAATGAAAATAAATTTTGAATTGAATTGAATTGAATATTGCTTTACATGTATTCTGTAAATAATTTCTTAGAAACAACTTGTTACCCAAAAACACTTTACGGAATAAGCCCCAATATCACATTGCACATCACCCAAACACTCTTTACATGGTGTAAGCCTCAATATCACATTGCACCTTATTCCATTAAAAAATTAATGGAGAGGGCTATCCATCAAGTATACCCCCACTGTGGTCCTTGTTTGCTGTAAAAATGTATATCCATAGTGTGTGTGCTGCAAGTACACAACCAATTTCTTCATGGAAGTACCTGTGAAGTAGCTGTTAAGTAGCCATGGAGTACCCACCCGCATGGGTACCACATCGCCGGCCGCAAAAGTGGGGTGATCATCCACCTAGGTACACACGCAGTAGCCTAACCACTAGTCACCCCATGCTGGAGTACCTGCATGGGTACTCCCATGCAAATTAGCTTTGAGCTCTGTGTGATTATTGTAGTAATTTTATCTATTACTTAACATTTTGGTGACATATGTTATATGTTTTTACACAAAATGTCATATATAGGGGGTTTTTGGTGATGCTCAACTCAAATATAGATGTTACTAAGCTTGAAAATGTCAGAAAGTCGTAAACAACAATAGAATGTTTGGCGCCCTCTATGGTCCAAAGTGCTGCCTACTAGGCAGCCGGTAGGGGAGTACCTGTGAAGGTACTCCCGTGGAGTAGCTGCAAAGGTACTCCACTAATGGTGGCTTACATGGGTACCTGTTAGTCACCTAGCAGGCAACTGTAGAGTACACTATAGGATGGGTACTGCTAAGTAAACATAGCTGCTATTCACCCAGTGGCTTGTGTACTTCGCAAGTACTTAGTTGTAGGCACTGCATCAATAATGTATCAAGGGGGTACCCTTCGAGTAGAGCTAAGAGTACACATGGAGTAGCCTAAGCTCTGGGTTACACCGTGAGTAGGAATCTTGCTGTGTAATTATATCAGTGTATGTGAGCAGAGCTGTTTGAACCCATGCAAATTGTCTTTTTTTATGTCAAGGCTAATCTAGGCATTTTATTTTCAGAGCCAAGTTTAAGGTGGCTGTGAAGTCAGGAACTTAGTCAAATGGACAGTTTTTAGTTTTTTTCATGTTTAACGGCATTAACATGTTTTCTTTCCATATATTTTAACAGAATCTATATATATTTATTTTTTCCTTTTTTTTTTTTTTTTTTTTAAGTACTTAGTTGTAGGCACTGCATCAATAATGTATCAAGGGGGTACCCTTCGAGTAGAGCTAAGAGTACACATGGAGTAGCCTAAGCTCTGGGTTACACCGTGAGTAGGAATCTTGCTGTGTAATTATATCAGTGTATGTGAGCAGAGCTGTTTGAACCCATGCAAATTGTCTTTTTTTATGTCAAGGCTAATCTAGGCATTTTATTTTCAGAGCCAAGTTTAAGCAGTGGCGACACAATTTTGACCACTGATATAAGTACGGACATGCAAAAGCTATCACCTCTGAAAAAATCTGAAAAATCCATTGCGGGAATCTTGCCATATAGGCCTACAAAGGTAATTAAACGATGTCTATCGGGCAAAAGTAAATTGTCATTTTGTGCGTAAGAAATTTGCCCATCCATCAGTTTTTGAATAATAAAAATAAGTTAAATACTTTTCGAGTTACGTCAAAAGTATCAGAGGGGGACTTTCTTTTTTTACTGAGTGTATGTAAAATTAATATTGGTAGACCAAAATCGGGCACATTTTTGCCCTAAACATCTGATCTGAACATCATTTAGCCCTAAGATTTCACAGAGTAAATGAGAAAAATAGTAGCTTTCTTCTGATACCAAAATTTTGACCACTTCCAGTAAAATCTGGGGTTCTGGGGAGGAGTCTGTTAGCAAACGGACCAAGTGTTGTGTTGCTTACCCATACTATTAGTGGACTGGCACCATGCCAAGAGAAGGAAGGAACACACCAGGTTAAATATAGCCAAGAATATCACCCGTCTAACCTGAAAGGAGAAAACAGCAAAATCAATCAATCAATCAATCAGTCAATGGGAGAGTCTTAAAAAGAACAAGCTGGTTAAAACCTGTGAAAAGGTGCACTGTTTTGAAGTTTGCTCTTTTCAAACAAGCACTTTTCTTATTATCCATGGCTTTGCTATTTTTAACTTTGACCTCTAACCTCTAGATCAGAGAGCGAGAGATCCCCATTGACCTTGTTTAAATTACCTTTAACCGTGGCACATGACCTTTGACCTCATCAACAAATGAGGGATCCCATATTGCACCTATGACTCAAGTTTGAACTTCAACTTTTCAATGTAGGTCAACTATACATTTTAGTTAACAAATTTTCCAGTTTAATATCCTATTTTTCAACTGACCTCACATGACCTTTTGCGGCAAAATCAAGAGTTTTAAAGGGCAGGCAATTTTCAAGGAGGCATTTCCATTGTGTAAAAGGGCATCAAGCATGCACTTACTGTTATTGAATAGGGCCAAGAATGACAAAAATTTATGGCATCAAGGCAACTGGTAGGGGCACTGAAGGCAATTGCCTTTGGTGCCTTTGGTTTATTTTGCACCCCACCCTGGACCTTTGACCTTTGTCAATGACCTTGCCAAATGAAACCAGAATGGGTAGGCCTATAGCCTTTTTCCAAATTAATGCAATGTATTAATCCAAATTAATGCAATGTATTAATTACATTTGACCTTTCACCCTATCAAACTGTAGGTCACACAAAGAGGTTGCCACTAACATCCTGTTAAAGGGATTAGCAGCGATATTGCGAGAGAATCCAAAAAATGTGGAAATGCATTTTTTTAACTTATAAATCAGGGATAAGTGTGTACAATTCCATATAACTGCTTTAATGTAGAAACAAACCTCCAAATAGTGACAAAAAGGCAGTATTTGAGGAAATTTGTCATACTGTCTCTCGCAAATAGACATACAGTGACGGCGTCTCAAAATCTACACTAAACAACTGATTGTGGTTTACACCAGTACAGAATCAACAAAGATCAATAATTTTTGTGTTTGAGGTCAAACTGTATTGATCATGGTGCACAATATCACGCTGAAAATCTATAATATTCACCGGGAAAGGCTTTTTTGATCTCAAGTCGAAATTTTGATACGCATGTATAGAAATTACAGAATCCGATAAAAAGTACTGCCTTATCTTTAATACTCAGATTTCAAGCCAACCACTTTCAGGTTATGTTCGCAAGTCCATGCCAGTAACAAAAATATAAAAATATGAATTTTGATGATTTTTTTTGATGTTTTGGATTAGCAAATTGCTGCTAATCCCTTTAAGTTTGAAATTCACCTCTTTTTGTAGCTCACATAAACCCCAGAGAGAACGACCACTATTCCAAAATCAGTTTCAGACACGGCCAACATGAGCTTTTAGAATAACAAGCCTTCAGACTGGGTATGGCGGGTAGTATACTTTGGAATTCAGCAAATCTTTGAACTTATGTCACAATACCTGAAACGTAGATGGGAATGTTACCTACCTGAAGATCATTTTCTTTAAGAAGATTCTGCACTTCTTGCAAGATTCTTGAAGTCAGTCCACTCGGAGGTTTTGCAAATGGCTGTATTGTTCCCATACCACTGCTAGTCAGCCCATTCATTGCTGTCCTCTGTGGCCATTCTGATGAAACAAAAGAGAGAGGCCCCTTAAAATTAACTATTATAGTCGGTGGATTTAATTCTCGGACAGGATCTAACATAAGCCGGCGTAAGGTGCATTAACTGGTAGGAATAATGCACATAGAAACACAATGCGTAATTGGTCAAAGCATGCATTGTTGACGGTGCTTGCACGGTGTGTGTGTGTGCGAACTGTCCGAGAAATAAATCCACCAACTATGGTTTCTTGTAGCAGTGGCCTTTAAAAATGACAATTTTCATCGAAAAGTACCACCGACTTTGAAGTTTACGAAAATTTGACCCCATAAGCGGTCAGATGACAGATTGGCACATTTCGGGATGTTATTCTGCCATGCCACCACCACATTCTTCAACCAGGCAGTTTATCCGTCAAGGCTGCGAATTTTTAGGGTAAGTGGTCACATCACTCTAAATTCTTTCCCGAATTCTTTTTATAGATAAACTGAAATCTTTGCCCGTAAGATTATGTACACATGGACTACTCAGCTAAGCCGTGACTAAGGGGCTACTCATGAAAGGCTATTAACGATTCTTACATGTCATTTAAAAATCTCAACATTTTTGCGTAGCTCCTCACATAACTGTGCAAAAAAATAATCACAACTCAGATAAATTTGTACATTTCTGTACAAGTATAGGTTATCGGATACCTAACCTACTCTAACAAAATGATAGACCGAGCACCTATAATATTAAAGGACAAAAACCAAAATTTTAGTCACGAATTGCCGTACTGACGACATAAACAATTTTACAATTGAACGGAGATTTGTATCTTTGAACACTGCCGTTTTCTTCGCATTTCTGTCAATCAATCATGCAAATCTTCTTGGAAAAAGGTTATGAGCATTCTAAACAGACTTTCCCCTTTAAGTTGTGTCCTGCAAATTTCAGGTATTTTCAAGATATTTCAATGATACTAGTGTCTTTAAGTCGGGGCAGGGGCCCGAGGGGCGATGTTAAGCCGAGGTTTGTGGATCACAAAATGGCCTTTTTCTTCTCTGGATGCAAATCCTAAACTTTCATCATGTTTACCCTTGCTTTTTATAATACACACACTCTAACATAGTGAAGTTGTGTATTTTGAGTTTGAATGGTTACAGTTACTTTCGTCTATTATGATTGGTTGCAATCATGACATTGAGTTATTATAACTCCATGGTTGCACCATACAATGGTAAGGATTGTTCCACATAAACACACTATAGAGGCAGTTTTGGTCATTGGTGACCCCCATGTCAGATCTGACATATCTGACAAGGCCTATTCCGGGTTTTTATAATTCCTTTTAGCTCCATTTTTGACTACTTGGGATTTATCCCGTTTAAAAATTAAGTAGAACTGGACGGATCGTTATCGCATAGATAATCTATCAGTCAGGGCGTCCGTTATGTTATGATCGCGTGACTTGCACCATTTTTTTACACACAACGGTGAGAACAACACGACCAATCAGATGAAAATATGGATAAGTACGGACTAAAGACAAAGACCCTGGAAGGACGAAGATTCGACTAAAGGTGAAGCCAGGTAATCAATCATTCATGAACGGGAGTTTTAAAATTTTTTTGGAAGTCCGGAAATATTGGGAAAATACACGAATCATAGAAACGGATTACCATAGTTTAAAAGAAAAGACCCTCCCTCGGTCCCGTGATGACAATGCTAAGTGACTGAACTTACACTGACTCTTCAACCCATATCCCTGGACCCTCCGAATCTGTAAGGAAAAAGTCTCAAATCTCCCCCGAGAACGGGGGAAGTACTCCGCTACGAACATTAGTTCAAACAAATGGTTCCGGTACACTCGCACTGTCATCTCGACGTGCCATATGTGTGTAAGAGATGTTTAGCCAGACCAATCAGTGCGACAGCTTATTTTTAGCGCATGATTTAAATCGGGCCCTGGGAACTGCTCGGCTGTTGACGACCACCTGGGGGTTGTTGCACGCGTAGTCCTAATAATTGGGACTTCACATGACGTTTCTATAACAGTATGCCTTTAACAGTCTATATGTGAAGTCCAAATCACTACGTGTAACAGCTAGGACTTGTTTGTGTAGCCTTCAAATTTCGACCACTGGCATTTCACCTCCAATTTTCATATAATCTTACCCGATTCCGATTCAATAAGCTTCACCGGTGCTTTCACTAAACACTCTTCCACCTTTAGCACCAGTAATATCCAATTTGAAATGTGTGAATGAGTTAAAATAGCGACTTTTTCTCGGAAATAAGCGAAGTTGTTAAAAGTCTGTTTATGACCAAGATGGCTGATGGTTGGCAGAATACGCCCAATTTGTTTTCAGTCCAGTGACGAATCATCTGAGTATGTTTATTCATCCCTTCAGTAGTCTCATTCTCGTTGGGATATATGCAATAATTCTAGAATTGGACTGGCTCGTAAAGGAGACAACCAACGTAACGTCACGCATATTTACATAATTGAAGGCATTTCAATCTGGATTTTGCGAAAATGCGCCCAAGTTGCTGCGTTAGGCAATAACATACATCTTAAAAAGAAAAGCTAAAAATTTTATTTTTACCATGGTGAATGTTATTTTTTTATAAATTTAGAAAAGGCCATCAAAATTTAGTGTTGGGATTTATTCTGTTATATTTACAATTACGATAGGCCTGTTTCATAGGTACATGTAGATGCAACTTTTGTCAACCAGGGGGTCATTTTTTCAAAGACAGTAACAAGCTTTCATTTTTATTTTCCTGTGTGCTTAACAGTATAGAATTAAAGAAAAAATAGGTTCTGGAGCTTAATCGTTTCTCCTTTGCTTTTTTGATCAGAAAGTTTAAAAATTGAGCAATTTTGGTGAAAAACACAATAATTTGAATGGGAAATTATTTTAATTACCATAAGAAATTAGACTTGTCTTAATCATTTATTTCTTACATGCAGTTTTTGGCAGCTCTGGCTGAAATATGAACATTTACAGCTTAAATTTTGGCCGCTTTATAACACTTTTACAGGTCTCCATTTTTGGCCAAAAACAGGTTTTTGACATAAAAAAGTTATTTTTCAAGAAATAAAACAATAGTAGCTGGAGTTATTTTCCATAGATTAATTACTCCTAGTTAGTAAAAGATGAGTGTGAAATGCCAGCAATTCTCACTCAGTGAATTTGCAGAAAATAAAGCCTTATGTCAGGGGTCTCAATAGGCGGCCCGCGGACCAAATCCGGCCCGCCAACCATAAATTTTGGCCCTCAATTGCTCAAAAATATAAAGGGACATAAGCAATGGGTGCATTTGACCCTCAAGAAGGGAACCATCAAAATAAGTTAGCATTCTCTGCTCAAGACTAATATAATTGAGAACCCCCTGCATTAGGGTTTTGTGCCAGGGGGAATGAAATGTGACAGAATTTGACCTAAAATGCTAAAAACAAAAACCTATTGTTATGGCTTTTACAAGAGTACTTTAACTATTCACATAAAACACAATATTTGTTTAACCCTTATGATTTTCTAATGTTCAAAAAGCTGTTAATATGTTGGTGCTTGTTTACGCGTGTGCAGGACGTGACAATGTCCATTGTGAAGAATACCATTTTTTGAAAAAACAGAAAAAAAAAAAACTACAAACACTTCAAGTACCTTTTCATTCACACGCCATGACAACAACTTAAACATACTATAAAATAAAGTTGCAGACCTATTATTTCAATAAAGGTCCATAAAGAGGAACTATTTCATACACAGGAGCAGGCCTTCGCCATAAATGCTGGACGTGACAATTTGTGAACAGAAAAAATTGTGAAACAAGGCTTCAATTAAGTGCTAACTTTGTAGTTTTATAACCAGACTCTAATTTTTTTGTAACTGTATAATCTGGAAGGGTTATCAATGTAATTATGAAATACGAATACCACAAATAAATCTTTTTTGGGTATTAGGTATTAATGAATTACTGTTACAAATGTGCACGGGAAAATGTCGGGTCCTGCCACAACTTTTGACATGGTTCTAAGTCCATTTAAAAGGCTTTTCACTACTTTGGTTTTTACATGTTGAAAAGCATCCTAAAATACAACAAAAAATAAAACATTCCAAACGATGGGCTCAACAGGGTTATGATGACAGATGAAAACAAAAATACATGTTTTTCAGGTTGACAACCTGTTGACCAGATTTGACTATTGGAATGGGTGTCTCCTGTAATACAAAGAGAAGGAACTTGGGTAAGATAGTGGAGGTAGGTCTTGTAGGGACATAAGTGCAAATGCCCACAATGATCTTCCGCCCCCTTCTATCTTTTAAAAAGGGTGGTCCCCAAAGTGTAAACTACAAAAGTTGCATCTACAGAAACAGGCCTATAGGCCTACATTTTACATCCCGTTAAGATGATATTAGTAGAGGTGGGCTATGAAGGTCAATGTTTCAGATCACTTCGAACACCGGCTAAAATGATGACTTTAATCACCTTGCATCCCACTTTCGAAGAAAACAAGAATAACGTGCGAAAACCAGGGTGTCCATCAAAAAAATCCAAAATGGCCGCCAAATTGATCAAAATTAGGATTTTTGACCTAAGTTCATTTGCTAAATTTTGTGACAATACCCATTGTTTTGGGGTATTAGGAATCAGTTACAGTAGCAACCTTTTTTTATCCAGGGTCCACCATAACCTTCGTTTTCTTGACAATGCATTTTGGCTAAAATTGACTTCTGAGGCGCTTTCCCATAAAACGCGCATCATTGATATGGTGATTTTTAACATTCAAAAAGTTTTATTATGAACACTTGCATGAAAATTTGACTTGCGTGGTGTGTGCGGTTTTACAACTGTAGGCGTTTTAATGTCAAAAATGCCCTACATTGAAACCCACACGTAAGAAAGTTGGTTGACCCCTGTACATTCAAATGAGAGTATTTTTCGTCAAATTGTACATTGATGCCACGGGCAAATGGTAAGTGTTACACAGCTACACATCTTCAGAAAATGAATGAAAATCAAATTCAACAATTCTGATGATGGCCCAACAGTTTAAAATTTAAAACTTTTGATTGATATACTTTATGGAACAAATGCCCTCGCAGTCCAATTTTAAGCTTAAAACTGCCATTTATCGAGGAAAAACAAACCAGTACGGTGCGATAGACGGTTGCATAGAATGATCCTTGCAGGCCAAAAAACCTGGGGTATTGCCACAAAAATGAAGGTGATTAAACAAAAGCCTATCAAGTGCAGTCAAAAATATGATTTTGGAAATTTGTCGGCCATGCCATTTTTGATTTTCATTGGGGCACCCGTTTTCGCAACATTTTAATGTTTTTCTTCGGAAAATGGGATATAAGCATCATTAAAGTCTTTCATTCTAGCCTGTGTTCGAGTGATCTGAAACTATGACCCCAAATATGACCTCTATAGCCCACCTCTAATATTAAGGTAATTTTTAACGGCGAGGATTTAAACATTTTTAGCCTTTTCTTAAAATATCCAAATCATCTCGCTGCCTCTGAGCTCTGTTCTAGTCAATATACACCTTGTGAAATTACGTAATGTAACTTTTGGCATACAGCTTTTGTTAAGAATCTGGCAAACACAAAAACATGGGACTTAGTCAACGGTCAAGTGTATAATACACATGTCTTGAATTTACGTCCTAAAAGAGTTGATGAAAGATATTTTCGACTATCCTGTTGTGCTAACACTCTAAGGAATACTTTTCAAGGTGGAATCAGGTATAATTTTATTTGTGTGAAGAGTGAACATTATTGAAGAAGTGAGACAAACATTGGTTTCCTATCAGTTATACCAATTTTGGCATGACTCCTCCTTTAAGTTAATGGCATAAGATATGTACATATGGAGGAGTCATGCTCAGCAGGACTAGTTGCACGCGTACATTGTGTTTAGCTCAAGGGCAGCATCAACCCGACACACACAGACAAGGAATTTCCTGGTGACATTTTTGTTGGATACATGGTGTTTGGGCCCTCTCAAAATCACGATTCCACGGTTTAATGTTTTATTTGACTTTTATGATGATGTATTTATTGCATCTCTCTTAAAATATAATAGTATTAATGCAAATTTAGGGTTATCAATCAAAATATAGGGAAACCCTCTCGTGAACTGGGTACATTTATTGGTATAAATATCATTGCTATACGGTACAAATCATTTTTATGGGATATAGTTTTGCGGTAATGAATCTTAATTAATTTCAAAACACGGTTACGATGGCGGCCTATCTATAACGCGGGTGTACGGCATCTCCTTTTATCAATAAATAATATCTGCTTTGACAACTGCACACACACACCCACAGGTTTGGTTTTGCCATTTTTTTTTTTTTTGGAGCATTTGGCACACGTTTTTGTCTGTAACTCAGCTCATCATGCTCATAGTCATACTTATTTTAAGGAAAGGAAAAGTAATTTTCTTTCATTGAAAACACTTTCAGAATTTTGTTAATTGAAAGTTTCAGATTAAAATAAGACTCTATAAAATTTGTGAACATTCATCATGATTCGAATTTGGCAATGGTAAAAAAAAAAGGCAAACGCTATTCGCCGGATAGTCTGGCGTTATTACTGTTGTGAAATCTATTACCGGACAAACTAAAACTGGACTTAGTAATATTTCGCTTAATCTAAAATAATATTGAAATAAATTTATTTGAAAAAGGCCATGGTTGGATTCGAACTTGATACCTGAATTCTAAATCGATGCTCTTATCCACTACTCTAGCGAGGGAGGATGTGGGTGATTTTAATCCTACATAAGCTTACAGAATAAAGCTCATGCACTATACTGGTGATAGGACTATAGAAATAGCGCCCGCATAAAGTTGTCCGGTAAATAGCTTTCAAACATAATTTAGGCCAGACCAAGTCGGCGAAAGCACTTCCAAAAAAAAAAATGCATGGTGGAGTGCCAGTTCACCGTGGCGAGTGTGCCATACCCCATGGAGGTATAACTAGCTAGTTACAGGCTAAAATTTAAACAAATATTTAATGATGAAGTGATAATTATAAAAAATCACAATCTCAGAAAGGCCAGTAGTGACAAAATCTTTAAGTGACAGGAGATTTTTTTAGGAATGAATTTCTCTCAAATTCACTGGATCGGTGTTGTAGACACCTACCGAGAAGGGGGAATGTTTATTGAACAACAGGTGCAATAAGAAAACAGCAAACCTTAACCTTGTTTTGAACTTGCCTGCTATCGGAATCGTTCCCCATAGAAAATGCTTTGACTTTCTGTCGTGCACGTACAGGAAACTACTTAATCATAACTTATAACATAAAGACGGCGTATCGGCTATTCACTTCAGGTGGATTCTAATACATTGGTAAGCATTCCGAATATGTAAACAACCTAGGTTCGAAGAAAAAATTGAGGGCGCTTCCTTATGGAAATCTCCTCATGTCTCTTGAACCTAACACGGACCGGTCATTTTGCCGGCCGCGGCCCAAATGCAACGAAGGGCAATCATTTTATTTTTAACGGCCCAGATGAAACGAGGCCAAATTTTGCGTTTCATTGCATCTCGGCCTTGTTCCCGGAACAGGAATAAGTAGCGTAAAGTCCAATAAACGGCACAGGGATGCAACGAAAAATCACGTCATTTTCCGGAAGGGACGGCCCAGATGCAACGAAAAAACATCGCGTCATTTTCCGGAAGACCGGCCCAGATGCAACGAACAAACATGCGCCATTTTACGGAAAGAACGTCCAGATGCAACGAGGAACATCGCTGCGAATGCCATAAAAACAGGATAATAAATAAATAACAATAAGGAATGCGCTGCACACCAACATGAGGTCTGCATGAAATTTGTAGCTTATAGTTCGCCAGTCGTGAGTGCGCTATTACGCTACATCATAGTGTGCGGGCGCTATTATGCTACGTCATGCTCGGTTTACGTCATGAATGCGTTTATGCATAATTAAAAAATAGCTTTATCGAAATGGTGGCGCTATCACCATTCGCAATCGAAATTGTCTATGGGCAATTTGTACACAGTGTCACCCGCATGATGAAAAGCATTGCGCCTTCTGCGGGCAAACCGTCCGAAAAGATGCAGGGCAAAGAATAGCATCTTTCCTCCGGGAAGACGGCCAAAATGCACGAGGAACATCGCATCATTTTCAGTAAAGACGGCCCAAATGAACGAGGAAAACATCCGCGTCATTTTCCGGTGAAGACGGCCCACATGCAATGAGGGCCAATGAGAGTCTTGCGCGACAAAAAATAGTGTTGAGGCCGAGATGCAAACGAGAACATTTCCGACCGGTACACGTGGCTTTTGTTGGCTCTCATTGCATATCGGCCGCGTTAGGGTAAATATCTCCTTCCCTTCTTGAGATATTGTTCTTCAAACCTTGGCATTCTCGTTTGTTATCTGGTCATCGCCATATCACGTTACGGTGCCTTGCGCGACCAACTGGCAACACAAAGATCACCATTAGTAGCCAAGTGGTCATAACACACACGGGCTTCATACATGCGTCGGCCATTTTGCAACGCCAACCAATTTGGTTTAATTTTTATTTACCCCAGCGCTCGCCATTTTTCGCCACACTATCCAGCATGAAAGTGAAACATTTTAGGTGAAAAAAAAAAACTCCAAAAAAACCTAAAGCGAAGCTCAACAGATCCCCGCAAGGTTTAATTTACGCTAAATATGGTCGTAAATTGCACCAAAAATTGATAATTGTCGTTATCACACAAAAAAAAATAATTTTTAAGGTATACCTTACAACGATTAATTTCCGAGAAACACTTGACGTCATTTCTGACTTTCTGGGTCACATCTTGACCGTTTAAACCAGTAAAGGTCAAATTAAAACAGGATTGAGCAAGTTTAAGGACCATGATTCAGCGTTCTTTCCGGGTCACTGAGCTCAAATGGCTCGACAATTGAAGGCCGTGCGCAATCGCTAGTATGATGATCATGATAGATAGTTTAACGTTTAATAGGTGTGGTTCATAGGACGATTAGTCATGGCGAGTTGTGTGCTCGTGATAGTGCCATTTAAGCCAACGACTACACAGACAGCTCTGCTCTAACTTTACAGAGCTGCAAAGTGGCTTAAATTAATCCTTATTTGCAATAAATGTTTATATTGTAGGCATTCTGAGAGTCTTCTGCATCATGTAATAACCCATTTTAAGATTGAATTTCACATTATCATGAAAATTTTCAAGTGAAAATTACCTCTTGTGTTACATTGGGCTGCCAAAGTTGGCAGCCTGGTGACATGTGACATCAAACTTTTTGTGGAATAATGTAGTAGGGTTACAAATTGGTAAGACGATTATTCTCAGAATCTAGAGATGCTATGTATGTCAAAAGAAAATTGTTCTTTTCAATGCAGACTATTTACGAAATATACATCTCAAAACATATCAAACCTTAAATGGCATTGGAACCTCCACAGAACAGTGTAACTTATGGCCCAAAGATTATGTCAAATTTAAAAGAGATGCATAGTTACCAATTATTGGAACTAGCGCAATCGCCCTGTCGAAAGATCACACTGTACGCCTAAGGCTAAACATCTTCATGTCAGAACAATGTGACAGATATACAACTCTCGCCGTCTGGAATATAATAAAACATTTCAGAAATTTTTGGAGGAAGAAGTGGACAAAATCTTAGCATATGGGTGGTGAAGTTGGCTTATTTTGTGTGTCACCCATGCACCAGGATAGAAAATGGCTTACACGCGTCAACTGTAAACACTATCGTCGATGTCATTATTCTGAACAAATGCACGCAGCGCGTCTGTTGGAATTGCGCATTAGATTTCCGTGTCAAGCGTTGTCACACACTTCAGGGTTTACGCGCATGCAGGCAGAATTTTGTTTCAGAATTACTGAGAAAAACTATAACACTAACAGCTCCTGTTATTAATAATGCATACCCGAACTTCCTCCGTGATCTGTAGCAATATCCATGGACGTATCGTACGCATCTAAATTATCAACCGTTATGTAATCTGCACGTTAAAGTTTGCAGCGATGGTATTTCCTCAATACCTCCTGATTTTCCTCTAAAGCTCTTTTCGATAGTCCAACGTGGACGTTTTGACGTCAACAGCTGCCGTGATCATCGCCTGTTTGTGGGACTGAAACGCTAATGTGCAGGATGCTGTATAGTAAATATCCTCTGATTGGTGAAATTTACCACTTACCAAAATTATTGACCAATACGGTTATGTACTGAAACCATTGGTAAGGACTGGAAAATGAGGCCCTCTAAAGGCAGATTATGTCCATATTTGCAGCCTGTCGTACAAAACCAGGACAGGAAAAACAATAATAATAAACATGCACTGGTACATTGAGTGTGTGGCAGAACACGGTAATGTGAGTTTCCCCACTTTCCTGTTGTTGTCCTCACGGGGAGGCGGCACCAGTTTTATCATCACATTTTGTTAAACAAGAAGTACCTGCCTGTAGGTCTCTTACATTTTATACTAAGAACACAATTGAAATTCTTATATTGCAAGTTTCACCCCTTTTTTAGTCTTAGAAAATGAGATGTGGAAAAATTTGCTAAAAAATCCATGTGACATTCAATACCTATGAATTTCGAATGACATCAACTTTCTATATCGCAGTGGGCAGTAAGATGTGCAGGTGCGGATCTAGGGAGGGGGCGCGCGCCTCCCGGTAATTCTGCAAACTCTTGCCAAATCAGCCCATTTTGGACAAGTTTAGCCTTTCAGCCCCCCGGTAATTTTGACGTTTTTCAAATCCTGGATCCACCCCTGATGTGGGCAGTACCCTTGGCTTTATATGAAGTATAGCTCTAGTACTAGGGTACATCCGGGGTGGGGGCTCTGTAATTGGGAAGTGGTACGGGTACTGGCCCGACCCCCATTTCTCTCGATCCAGCAGTTCCTAAGAATAGTTTCGGGAATGGTAATTGGTAGAAGAATGCACTGAACCTCCACGTAGTTGCGCTTATATGAGGTGTGCATATCTCCTGTCCAGTCATTTTGGAAAGAATTTAGTATTCTGCCACCACCCTACGAATTCAACAACGTTAACAGAATAAACCGCATATGTTAAAGGTGCCGAATTTAATGGTGGCAAGAATATAATTCACCCGTAATTTTTCATTCAACTGTAGTGATTGTCTATTTATCCAGGGGTCCTATTTATGAAATAAAAATTCAATGCACCATTTATGATTTGTTTCTTGAAAGTTGCGAAAAACACAAAATTTCCATTGCACATGCAAACTTTCACAATGCACTGAGCCATTATTACATGCATTTGTGCAGTGTAAACCCCCTAAAAATCGAGCCCTGTTAAATTTATCTAGTAGAGTGTGGAGTCTTGACAATGACAGTCACTACTTTTGACCCTGTTCAGCAAACTACTTTTAAAATAATATTTGTTTGATTTGGTGGCCCGGGGGGGGGGGGGCACTCAACTTTCATTTGGGTAGGGGTGTGCGGCCCGGACCTTGGGAACAGAACAGAATGTGGGCCTTGCGAACTGAAATTTGGACCCTTGAGAACAGGGCTTGAAATAAGGATTTCAGATCCAGGAGCAATTTTTGGTGTTTTTAACATTTTATTGCCCCTGGTCTATACAAATGTACACAGTTTTGTTTCAGAACCAGCTGGGCATTTTGCCTTTTTAGCAGCCCTTGCCCCTTGCCCTTGCTTATTTCAGGCCTTGCTTGAGAACTAACTTTTGTTCAAAATTAGCCCACAAAAGTACTTAAAAATCAAAATTTTGCTTGAAATGGGAGTCTTGTGAACTAAAACATGCTCAAATGGGACCCTTGTACACTGCCAGAGATACCTGAAAAGGGGTCTTAAGGGCCACACATAGTGCAGGGGCGGCGCCAGGGTAAAATCATAGCAGGGGCGAAAAATCAAAGGAGGGGCAAAAAATCAAAGGAGAGGCGAAAAATTACAATGATTACCTTGTACAGGTGAAAACTCCTAATATTAGTACACAATTTATTTCTTAAACCCCCTGATTTTCCTGAATTTTGAAGCTTTCAGGGGTGCCCTCCAGGGCTGTCACCTCCGGGCCGCCCTGGGTAATAGCTCTGCTTTGTGGCAAATCACACCAACTTTAATATGTTGTATTTTTGTAATGTTCTTGATCGGTCTGGTTTGTTACAGGACAGGACAAATGATGACACTATGAGTATGATAATGATAATAAGCTGAGGAATAATTGCCCAAATATGTCTGGAACAAGAACTCTTTGGAAAGGCACAAAGATCTTGATCTATGCCGAGGTTGCCCTTATTGGTGCTTCTTATATGGTGTGGCGTAGGATGAACAGAAATCAAGGTAAGACCCAATCCAGGGCACCCTTGTACAGGGCACTTTCATGGGAAGTCAATAGATTTTAAACTTGGACAGGCTTCCCTCCAGAACTACCCAAGCATACCTAGAGAATACAATAATAGCAGAGAGATTTATATAGCGCCTTATGCTATTGGCCTCTAAGCGCTTTCACAAATGGTCGCTGATCACTGTGGACCAACCATACCATAAACCATTTAGCATCATTTCAAGGGATGCAGCAGATCGGGATCAGCGCTTTCCCTTATCAGCAAACATTCATCGAGATAACCATCGCAGCCAGGATCAGCTTCTCAAATATCGCATGGGTAAATCGGGACAACCAAGCGGTTAATTTCTTGTCCAGGGAAATTACAGGATAGCTGAATCTCACAGGGCTCGAACGCACGCCTATACGCATGGATGAGCATACACTGGAGTCGAGCGCTTACCTGATTGAGCTATCTTGTCCGCTTGTACAAAACAATATCACCTGCAGAAATGCCAAAAATTGTCAGGTGAACCAGCGATGCATATCTTCACATTCTTGGATGTTCTGGAGGGCAATATAATTTACCTTCTGTGAAAGGACCCTATATTAAAGGTGCTTGTTCCGATTTATGTCTATTGTGTTCTCTACTTGAGGCCTGGCACTTGCACATCACCCCATCAAGTACCGTGGGAAACAAACTTGCGGTTTTGATGGTAGACGCAGTAATGCATGCTGCAAAGCCTATTCAATACTGT
Organism: Ophioderma brevispina; assembly: GCA_023653785.1. Classification (NCBI taxonomy): domain Eukaryota; kingdom Metazoa; phylum Echinodermata; class Ophiuroidea; order Amphilepidida; family Ophiodermatidae; genus Ophioderma; species Ophioderma brevispina. The sequence continues at coordinate 50,929 of JAMKCH010001168.1, forward strand.
GCTAAAATTGCTGGTTAACCACTAAAATGGCGGTTTTTTGTTTATATCTTGGGAATGAAATGGATTTGAGGGCTCAAATTTCAGGACGACAATGAGAAAAATACGGCCTTTCATCTGATATCAAATTCGATACTACTTCCGGGTAAAACAGGGGGTCCCAAAGACGATCGGAACACGCACCTTTAAGATGCGTGCCTGCACCTATGGAACATTATTTCACATTAAAGTGGTCTTTTTGTGACAGTGCATGCTGCAATTATGGGCTCCCTATATGGGGGATAAAAATGAGTCTTCAGGTGACAATATTGAATCGGTTAGCTGCATAATATGTGACTGGTAAACAATTCCAACGCTAGCTTGTCAAACAAATCTGAAAGTTAAATAATATATTTAAAGTAATATTTTATTCAGGGGGGTTCCAGACCATTTTGCAATGGGGGGTTGCCGACAAACTGATGTCCATTTGCACAGCACATTTTATTCACAAAATTTCTGTCGAAGCAGTCGAGCCGAAAATTCTTGCAAATTGTCGGCGGCAATTGGACATCAGTTTTGCCAGCAACACTTTTTTTTTCTGTCAGCAACACTTTTTTTTACTGTTGGATCAAAAATCTGAGAAGTGGAGGGTATCATTACTAAATTGTTCAGTGCATATTAAGTTATACTGCATATTACCAATCAGACTTAATATCTTCCAAAAAATCAGCAACAAAATATTTTACTTCATTAAAATTCAACCTCTAATTTACATTAGTTCCAATTTTGCAGACAAGTCAACATTTTGCCGACAGAAGTCTGTAAATGGGGGTGTCATCCCCCACATCCCCTCTAGGAATGGCCCTGCTTTTATTTTAAAGGTGCGTGTTCCGATCGTCTTTGGGACCCCCCTGATTTACCCGGAAGTAGTATCGATTTTGATATCAGATGAAAGGCCGTATTTTTCTCATTGTCGTTCTGAAATTTGAGCACTCAAATCCATTTCATTCCCAAGATATAAACAAAAAAACGCCGTTTTAGTGGTTAACCATCAATATTAGCACAGTATTGAATAGGGCTTTGCAACATGCATTATTGCGTCTACCATCGAAACCGCAAGATTGTTTCCCACGGTACGTGCAAGTGCAGGCTCTCATATCAAGTAGAGAACACAATACACATAAATCGGAACAAGCACCTTTAAAACTGTAATTTGCATGTAAACTCCAATAATTGGGTCAAGCTAGCACTTAGAAATTTAGTGTATTTTGTATAAGGCATGCCTCATATAGCCACATGCAGACCCTATCTGTACATCACAATTAACAGCCTTTGATTAAATTCTTCTGCAATATTCTTGTGTTTTTTTTCATTTCAGAATTCAGAAAATACATGCATGAGAAACATCCATATGTTCTTGAAGGTGAGTTATGAATCATTGTTGTCATTGTCGTCGTCATCATCATCATCATTAGCAGTAGTAGCAATACCTTGAAGAAGCATGCAGTACATTCATCAATTGTAGAACACACTAGAAATTTTAGGGTTCTCAGCTTCCACAATCACTAAATAGATATTCCCATCCCCTGGGACTGCCCCTGAGTATACATCTACAAAAAGAAAAAAAATGATATTTTGGTAACCAAATAGACCTACTATGTATGTGCAAACCTTAAAAAATAACATTTTCTTACCTCTGATTAAATACTTCCTATTTTATTTTTAAAAAATGAGTATATGAAATATTGAATTAGTGAGCATTTGGCTTTTCATAAGTGTATATATACCTAAGTGTTCCCAATTCTCACAATTCACAATACACTAGTGCACAACAATGTTGTGGAGGGCCTTTGTGATCATGCAGATGCCAATTCCAATTCCAATTTATTTCCATATCATATCAAAAATATCAAGATACAAACATTATAAAAATACAAGAAACACAATAAGTGCAAGATATATGAATACAAAGAAAATAACTTATACACGAAATAAAGAACAAATTAAAGCAAAACTATACTCCAAAGCAAAATATAATCATTTTGAAGTGATCAGATGCGATTTGTAGCCAGATCTAAATTGTCTGACTAATTTAGAAGTTCTAAAGTTTCTACAAGTTTCGAATTGTTTGATCAGAAAATGCTTTTTAGTTTTGATAAGACTGTAATCATCCAAGTTTCTAGTATTGTAGTCAAGATTTTGTTCTATATTAAAGGTGGTGGTTCCGATTTATGTGTATTGTGTTCTCTACTTGATAAGAGAGCCTGGCACTTGCACATACACCCCATCAAGTACGGTGGGAAACAAACTTGCGGTTTTGATGGTAGATGCAATAATGCATGTTGCAAAGCCCTATTCAATACTGTGCTAATATTGATGGTTAACCACTAAAACGGTGGTTTTTTGTTTATATCTTGGGAATGAAATGGATTTGAGGGCTCAAATTTCAGGATGACAATGAGAAAAATGAGGCCTTTCATCTGATATCAAAATTGATACTACTTCCGGGTAAAACGGGGGTCCCTAAGACGATTGGAACACGCACCTTTAACAAAGAAATTGTTAAACCACTTGGTTGATGCACCATATTGCAAATAGGGAGAATTACTTTGGTGAACCTTAACCTCTTTTACAGTCTTCTACAGAACTGCTGAATTTGGAGGGATAAAAGATGCAAGGAAAAAAGACTATGAAGCATGGGGTGTAACGCAACCTATTACAAGAGTGGATTCTCCACAGACATGACAAGACCTGTAATCTGGGAACCCGATCTGGCAGGAGATATAGTCCTCCGGGCTCACAGTCCGGGAACAATGGTGAACAATAGGGCAATCGATTCAATTGACTCTTCACGCAACATTAGTTTCACGCTTTATTCCATTGTCGTCTATGGAGCCCGGACTATGATACCTGCCGGACTATGATTACTTTCACACTGGTATGGAACTGTAAACATGAATTGAAGCCTATGGTTCTATAATTGCCGATGATGATACCTGAGGATTGCACTGATGATAACCTTTATTTCTGTCATTGTTATAATCATTCCTGACATGACTAGGATAGTATTAAACTTGACTGAAATGTGAAAGCCACACCAATTAGTTAAATACAGGGTATCCAAAAAGCTGTACCACCTTTTAAGTGCTTCGTATGTATTTAAAAAGTTAGTTAAGCGTGACTTATGGGGCACCCTGTACAAATAACATTAAGATATAAAGTTGAACTATTGAAAAAAAATCCAATTTAGGGCTGTGAGAAATACTGGGAACCTGGGTACCCACCCAACTTTGGTCTTTCCCTGACTGAATTCCACTTACTGGTTACCCGAATATGTCAAGTTTTAAATTTAAAATCATTTAATTTTGACACCACCTTCTACAATCTAACTATATTGCAGTGAAAAACTGGAGAAACTGAAAAATAATTACCCCATGACCCATAAATCTACAAAATAACACTCTACATTATCCGTTGGGAGGGTGTTTGGAGAATGATTTTAACTTGCACAAAGGCAAATATGGGCCAAGTACACAGGTCCTGCTAATAGTTTTAACTTAAAGGAGCTTGTTCCGATTTTTGTCTATCGTGTTCTCTACTTGATATGAGAGACTGACACTTGTACACACTGACTATTAAGTACCGTGGGAAACAGACTTGCGGTTTTAATGCTAGACGCGATAATACATAGTGCAACGCCCTATTCACTACTGTGCTAATATTGATGGTTAACCACTAAAACGGTAGTTTTTTATCTATATCTTGAGAAAGAAATGGATTTGAAAGCTGAAATTTCAGGACAACAATGAGAAAAATACGGCCTTTCATCTGATATCAAAATTTATACTACTTCCGGTTAATCCCAAAGACGATCGGAACAAGCCCCTTTAAATGTATTTTCATAAGTTTGTTAGCTCCACTAAATACCCTTATGAAAATGGCGCGCATATTTGTGAGCTCGTTGCAAGCTTGTTGCAAGCTTGCTGCAAGCATGTAACAAGCTCATTGCAAGCACATTGTGAGCTTAATTACGATCACTTTACAAGCTATTACGACCAATTTACGAGCTAAAACAATCACTTTGTGAGCTAACACGAGCGCGTATTTGGAACAGAACAAAAAAAAAAAAAAAAAAAACAACAATGAGAAAAATACGGCCTTTCATCTGATATCAAAATTTATACTACTTCCGGTTAATCCCAAAGACGATCGGAACAAGCCCCTTTAAATGTATTTTCATAAGTTTGTTAGCTCCACTAAATAATGACAATTTAAAAGTGTCTGTTTAAGGCATGGGTGAAAAAATATAAGGAAAGGAATCTTGTAAAAAGGATAAATGTGAATTGGTGTTGAATTGTATGATTCAGGTACCCGGGTACCTGACCGAAAATTACAAGTGGCATTTATTTATGACCATATATAGATATATGGGGATCGTATGCTAATGATGTAGATGATCGAGTCACACAATTGTACTATGTAACACACATGAGTTGAAACATATTAATGAAAATCAACCTTTGACTCCTAGCTGTGATCCCAAATGACTCCTAGCTGACCTCTGACCTTATAACTTTTGTAGAAGGTGCCTAGCAAATTTATGCATTTGTCACATCCTGGCTAACAATAAAACATTTTCTGAACGTTGTAAGAAGTTCCCGTTTTTGTGCTTTGGAGATATCAAGAGAACATTTTAAAAACCTGGTGGAGGGTTTTGACATTTTACACATAATGCCTAAAAAAAAAAAAAAAAAAAAATTTAAATTGTGATCATATGCTCGTGAAAGCCTTGTAAGCTCACGAGCTGGTGCATGTGCGCAGAAGTTCATCAATGCTTGCGGTGCGCAAATGTGTGCTCTTTGCGATCTCGTATCAGCTTGCAACAAGCCTGTGCGAGCATATTTTGGTGATCACATTTTTGTAAGGGTAATGACAATTTAAAAGTGTCTGTTTAAGGCATGGGTGAAAAAATATAAGGAAAGGAATCTTGTAAAAAGGATAAATGTGAATTGGTGTTGAATTGTATGATTCAGGTACCCGGGTACCTGACCGAAAATTACAAGTGGCATTTATTTATGACCATATATAGATATATGGGGATCGTATGCTAATGATGTAGATGATCGAGTCACACAATTGTACTATGTAACACACATGAGTTGAAACATATTAATGAAAATCAACCTTTGACTCCTAGCTGTGATCCCAAATGACTCCTAGCTGACCTCTGACCTTATAACTTTTGTAGAAGGTGCCTAGCAAATTTATGCATTTGTCACATCCTGGCTAACAATAAAACATTTTCTGAACGTTGTAAGAAGTTCCCGTTTTTGTGCTTTGGAGATATCAAGAGAACATTTTAAAAACCTGGTGGAGGGTTTTGACATTTTACACATAATGCCTAAAGATCAATTCATACTTCAGGGCACTGTAATGCAATGCACCTGCAGTCCAGTGAAAATGGATGAAAACCATCTCTTCCTCAACACAGCAACAGTGCAATGCAATTTGAACTGTGTTACCTCTGCGTTGAGTCAGAGATATTTCTCTGCTCTGCAGTGCAGTGTAAGTGAAGTATGAATGGACCTTTATTAAAGGTGCAACAAGAGATTTCGAGGTCATTTTGTGTCATAATAGTAATTTCATACAGAATAGACACTCAACAGATTTATTACCTTGCATTTTGCTAGAGAAATGTCTTAAAAGAGAGAAAAAATGTGATTTTGATTTGCTTATATTTCAATATAAAACACAGGCTGAATTTTGTATTTGCTCCTGTGCGAAATTCTAAATTTCAAATTTGTTGTACCAAAGAAACATTTCTCAGCTTAATCCTTTCAGATGGGGGTGTTTTTGATGGAAAGTCTTATATCAGGACAAAAATCGGTACTTTCGATTTTTTTAGGGACACCTGATATGTGAAATCTCTCGTTACACCTTTAATACAGCCGGTCTAAAAAAAAGTGGTACAATCAGAAAAAAAAATGGTTAAATATGAAATTTAAAAAAAACACTCATTTTTACTTAGCATAATATTAAAGAACAAAGACCATGCTTTCTAATGGTATTTGTTTCATCTTATTTGCTTTGGTCAATTCAGAGATTCAGAAAATCAATTTAGTGCGATACACCAAAATCAATTTTGTGCCACTTTTATGCATGGGGGAGTTGTTTTGCGGAATTATGCCATGCTCTTGTGAAGCTCACAAAATAGTGCAACTTGACAAAAGAAGCAAAACACAGATTAAAGTACAAAAAGGAAGTCTAGTTTTCTTAACACAAGCTTTAAATAGTCAACATAATCATTTGAATGATAAATATTTTCATTTCATAAATAATAAACAAATACAAATATTTATTGCACGTCAATGAAATGGAGCTTTGAATTTATTACAAAATTGATATATATTAAAATCATGCCTGAATGAATATAATTGCAACCAAATAAACACTCCAAGTCCAAAGAAGGTTTAAAAATATTGCGCTATCTTTGTGCATTTACTAATTGTAGAAGTCAATAAAATTTGAATTTGGAAGGTGTCGGTAGGACTTTGCATTTCATGATACTTCAAGACCATAAAAACTCCCCGAAAAACTCTCTCCTCCAGGTTGCTGTATGGTCATGAACTGGTCATGGACTTGGGGTTAAGGTGCAGTAGGGGTTCCTTCATATGTGGATGATGTCAAAGGTCATAGACCAAGATCAAAGGTCATCTTGAGGTCATGTTTTATGTGTAAGCGTGTATGTATGTATGGATGTATTTGTGTGATGTTCCAGTTTGGTTAAGTTTTGGCGAGGTTTTCGGTTTTCACCTCTCCTTCGAAATGTTTAAGTACAATAAACCAGACTTGGGGTTAAGGTGCAATAGGGGTTCCTTCAAATGGTGATGATGTCAAAGGTCATGGACCAAGGCCAAAGGTCATCTGAGGTCATATTCCAGACTGCCATCATGCCAGGGGATGACGCAAATGTATTTGGGGGGGAACGTCCTGCATTCAAGTAAAAAAAGGTCAAGCAAATATGCAAGGCAACAAACAAGAATGGTTAAACCAGAAAGTACCCCATATTCAGAAACAAAGGAACTACATGACCGAATTAACAAAACTACTGGCAGAAAAAAACACATGCTCATCAAGTGGTTGCATCAAGTCAAGAGATGGAACCATTATCATGGTAAAAGAAACCATTCTAGAAAGATGGTCTAAATACATAAATGAACTCTTCTATGACAACAGGGGAGGGAAACTAGACATCGGAAACAATATGGAAGGACCACTTAGTGCGCCAAACCAAAGTCAGGGGATGGTTTAAAGTCAGATATAACTTGCACATATTGCAAGGATTCGGGTCATGTTAAGACAAGCTGTTGGAAGTTGATGGGAAAGCAGATGGCTATGAAACAGAAGTTCTGCTGTGTCTGTGAGAGCACAAATTAGTTCCCAGGTTATTAAACAGATGCTGAGTCTGAAAAAGTTAGAGAAGACTTTGAACCATTTGTCTTGGAGGGTTCAGTGTCGCTTGATGGTGACAAAGTTGATCCAAAGCCTATAAAGGTCATGTGTGATACATGTTGTGCACAGTCAGTGATTTTGGACGGGTCATTGCCTGTTAGTGAAGTCAGCGCAACAGGTGAGAATGCTTTGATCCAAGGTATAGGTATATTATTAGTGTCCTCCTTCACAAGATGAATTTTAAGTCAGATTTGATCTCAGGAACAGTCATAGTTGAAGTAAGGCCTGAACTTCCAGTCAAAGGTGTTTCAGTGTTATTAGGGAATGATTTGGCAGGTGGGAAAGTACATCCCGAACCAATTGTTACCCACAAGCCCTGCACAGAAATAGACAGCGATGATAGGAATAGTGCAGTTTATCCAGCCTGTGCAGTTTTACTAGGAGTATGGCTAGGAAAGCCATGCTTAAAGCAAGTAGTGATAGGAAGGAGGATGACCTTGTCCCTAGTTTAGATTTAGAGTACACATTCATGACAAAACTGGATGAACCAGGTCAACTTCCCTCTTCAGGGAAGACATGTACTCCGAAACAAGAGGCAGGCTCTGAGCAAGTGCATAGTGGGGATAAGTGATGATGATCCCTTGAGTCATAACAAGTTAATACTTGAAATACTTGAACAGGAGAATGATCCTGCACTCAAGAATCTTAGTCAAAGGGCAGTAACCCTGCAGGAATCTGATGATGTTTGTTTTTTACAAACACAATGGTGTGCTGATGAGGAAAAGGAGGCCACCTGATGCTCCGGCAAATGATGAGTGGAAAATTGTTTATCAGATGGTTGTTCCAAAAGTGTATCATAGGGAGGTCATCAGCATTGCCCATGACAGGCCCATGGCAGGACATTTAGGAGTCAGGAAGACACGTGATAGGATTTTGAACCACTTTAGGTGGCTTACACTTCGAAAGGATAGTTCTGAATACTGTAGGTCTTGTCATACTTGTCAAGTTGTGGGCAAGCCTAACCAGAAAATCCCACCAGCTCCTCTGAAACCCTCTCCCCAAGTCAGATAATCAGTACCTACTGACTGCCATGTGTCTCTACCAGGTTTCCTGAAGCCATACCCTTGAGGAATATTAAGGCTAAAACCGTAAGGCTTTGACGAAGTTTTTCACTCTTGTAGGCCTACTAAAGTCAATTCAGTCAGATCAAGGGTCAAATTTCACATCAGGCCTATTTCAGCAAATGATGTGAGTTGGGGATAGAATTTGTTCAGTGCCTACATGCTGAATCGCAAGGAGCTTTAGAGTGATTCCACCAAACTCTAAAGAATATGATTAGGCCTTACTGTTTGGAAATTGAGAAGAACTGGGATGAGGGAGTTCAGTTGTTATTGTTTGCTGCAAGGGAGGCAGTTCAGGAAACCCTAGGTTTCAGTCCCTTTGAGTTAGTTTTTGGGCGTACAGTTCGCGGTCCCTTGAAACTTCTAAAGGAGAAGTGGCTGAATGATGAAACTGACACCCCTTTAGGACTATGTTTCCAAATTCAAGTATAGGCTCAATAGGGCAAATGACATTGCCAGGGAGAATTTGAAGCAGACCAAAATGAAGAAGTGGTATGACCACGATGCCCAGAGTAGAGTTTTTAGGCCAGGAGACCAAGTGTTATAGTCTTGTTTCCAATCCCTAGACAACCACTGCAGGCCAGATACCATGGTCCCTATACAGAAGAGTCTAAAGTAAATGAAGTTGACTGCATTTTCCAAAAGGCTTACTGTATTTTGCGAAACGAAACGAAACACAACTCCCATTGGATTACACGCTTTATTCCTTTATGCACGGTATGCATGCATGACGGAATAAAGCGTGTAACCCAATGGGAGTTCTGTTTCGTTTCGTTTCGCAAAATACAGTAAGCCTATTCAAAATGCCAGATAGACATAAGAGTAGCAATTGTGCCATGTAAATATGTTGAAAGAGTATGTAGATAGAAATGATGACGGCAGTGCAAAACCAGTGTGCTCTGTAAGTCCTACGGATAAAAGTAAAGATGATGATAACAATGAATCTGAAGTTGTTCAAAATATAAACACTAATGACAACCAGCGTGATTATCCAATTAAGTTGCAAAATTCAGATGTGCTCAAGGATTTGGATACAAAACTAGGCCATCTTTCAGGAAATCAACAGTGCGAAATCAAGCAGTTGATTCATGAGTTTGAAGATGTTTTTCCTGATGTCCCTAATAGAACCAATGGTGCTTACCATGATGTTGATGTTGGTGATTGTGCACCAATAAAACAGCACCCTTACAGAGTAAATCCTATGAAGAAAGAACATCTCAACAAAGAGATTGAGTACATGTTGACAAACAATATAATTGAACCAAGTAAAAGTGAATAGAGTTCCCAGTGTATATTGGTACCAAAGCCTGATGGTTCCTTTAGGCTTGTGACAGACTTTAGGAGGGTAAATCAATGTTCAAAGACTGGTTCATTTCCGATACCTCGTATTGATGATTGCATTGACAAAATTGGCAATTCAAAGTATGTCAGCAAGTGTGACCTTTTGAAGGGGTATTGGCAGGTTCCCTTACTGATCCTGCGAAAGAAATTTCGGCATTTTGAGCTATTTTGCACGCCGGATGGGCCTTTTCAGTATCGGGGTATGCCTTTCAGTAGGAAAAACGCACCAGCAACCTTCCAAAGAATGGTGAATCATATATAGTTGCTGACAAAGAAGGCTGTGAAGCCTATGTTGATGATTTGATTGTGTACAGTCAGTCTTGGGAACAACACATTGGGCAACTCTATCGCTTGTTTCGGAAGTTGTCACAAAACAAATTGATAGTCAATTTGGTCAAGAGTGAGTTTTGCCATGCCAATGTCACTTATTTAGGCCATGTAGTAGGTCAAGGCAAGGTCAAGTCTGTCAAGGCTAAAGTTGAGGCATTTGAGAAGTTCCCCACACCTAGTACCAGGAAAGAACTTCAGAGGTTCTTAGGTATGGCTGGATATTACAGGAAGTTTTGTCCAAACTTTGCAGATATTGCCAGTCCTTTGACAAATTTGCTAGCCAAAAATGTCAAATAATATGTTTGGTCACAGGAATGTGAAAACAGTTTCAAAAAAATCAAAGCCATACTGATTAGTGAACCAGTTCTGATTGCACCAGACTTTCAGAACCAATTCAAGTTGGCCGTAGACGCCAGTGGCATAGGGTGTGGTGGAGTTCTTATGCAAGAAGGAGAAGACCACCCTGTTTCTTATTTCTCCAAGAAGTTTTACAAAGCTTTACAAGCACCAAAGAAATTACTCCACTATTGAGAAGGAGTGTCTTGCTCTGATTTTGGCGTTGGGGCATTTTGATATTATATTTGGGCACCACAGTGCACCCAGTGCTTGTCTTCACAGATCACAACCCCCTCACTTTCACTCACAGGATAAAAAACAAGAATCATAGGTTAGTGAAGTGGAGTTTAGCCTTGCAAGAGTACAACCTAGACATCAGACACATCAAAGATAATGTGATGGCTGATGCATTATCCAGGGAGTTGGGTAGTTTGTCAGAAACAAGTAAAGCCTTTGAAGAAGGGAATGTGACATTGTGAATAAGTTATGAAAATTCAAAATATTTAGAGTTTTAAATAGGTTAATAAATTTTGCTATCAAACTTTCTTTAAAGGGGGTGTTACAGACCCCCAAGAATTTGCAATAATTTATTTCACTTTTGCAGCTAAGAGTTGAAGTTATAAATTAGCACATTAAATATTTTAAATTAGTCTAAGTAACATATAATGTAAAATATACCTTGTATGTGTGCATAACTGGCGAGTGTGGAGCAAATATAATGAAACAGAAGACCTCAGAAAGTTCTGGAAATTACGTGAACCGAAGTGAGTTGACTAGACAGTGTATCACTGAAACCATAGGTTTACTGTATATACAGACAGGGAGAACATGCTATATCCATACAGAAAGCATGGGAACAATGGAGATGTTCCTAGAAAGCTCAAGACTCATGATGCAATGTGCTGTATTTAGTGCATGACTCATGGACAATGCTAGATCCATCTGGAGTTGTTTGAGAGGCTATATAAAGCAAGTGAGAGAAGATGCAGGCAGAGTTTTAACATCTTGCGCTAAGTCGATGAGAAAGGTCTCATAATAGAGTTAATAGTACATAGTGGACAGCGTCTTAGCAGTCTCAGCTCCAACATTTGTCGTCCGATTGTGTAGCCATCTTCGGTTTTGTATGGCCTCTGAGTTATCCAAGGATAAACAAGCTACAACACTTTGGACTTTATTTAGTCGACCTGCGAACTTAAATCGGGAGTCAGAAAGAGCTGGTTTTCTTCAGTAAGGACAAGTCGCCTGTGGACACGTCCCACTATTGGAAATTGAAGTTTTGCGCTGGAATATTTGCCAAGACATATTTATAGTAATCTTGCTGCAGCCCGCGTCGCGGCACACACCACGATAACTTTATTATAGATAATTAACTATCCTAATCAATGTTTTATTGTGATTATTATTAACACCCAATCAAAATAAATATTTTGTTATTAACAGTCATTAATAGCCATCTGGTCTAATATCCATCCGGTTAATAGCCATGTGGTAGACCAAATGGATATTAGACCAGATGGACATTGGACCAAATGGGTATTAGACCAATTGGAATTAGACCAAATGGAATATTAGATCAGATGGGTATTAGACCAAATGGATATTAGACCAAATGGATATTAGACCAAATGGAATATTAGATCAGATGGGTATTAGACCAAATGGATATTAGACCAGATGGATATTAGACCAGATGGATATTAGACCAAATGGAATATTAGATCAGATGGGTATTAGACCAATTGGAATTAGACCAATTTGGTTATAAACGATATGGATATTAGACGATATGAGTTTAGACCATCATATGATATAGACTACAATGGCTATTACACTAAATGGTTATTATCCTAAATGGTTATTAGACTAAATGATACTAGACCAATTGGAGTTAGACAAAATGGCCATTAGACCAATTGGGATTAGACCAAATGGCAAGTCACCCAATGGAATAGTAATGTTGGTGGTCCATTGACGCGGTGGAGACACAAATGGGAAGATCGACCTGCTGCTGCTGATGGTAATGAAGCCAAACTACTGTCAATGTGAAGTGGCGACGTGGCTGTGGAAGTCTCAGTTGTACAAGTCGTAGATAGTTACAGCCCAGCAAACACATACCATTTTCATAACATTTTTCAAAGGTTGGATTATTATTTTACGAAAACATTGTTTGATAATGTTTGTGAAACATTATCAAAACGTTTTACAATGTTTTTACGATGTTTTAAAAATGTTTGCTTAAAATGATTTTCGAAAACACATTGCCAATTAATTTGTAACTTTTTATCAAACATTAAGACAACATTTCTCAAACATTACTACAAAATATTGTAAGCTTTTGTTATAGAGATATTATCAGAACATTTTACTCTTAGATACAGTAAACGTTTTAGAGATGTTGCTGAAATGATTTTCTGCTGACATTTTTTCCTATGTTTTCAAAACGTTTTAAAAATGTTACCAAGATGTTATTTTTATCTTGATGTTTTTGAAACATTTTGTAAATGTTATCAAATATGATATTGATGTTTTAAAAACATTAAAACCGTACATTGTATGGATATCACCTTACCTGTATGATAATATTTTAATAATAACTGTTGATGATAATGTTTTCAAAATGTTTTCCAAACATTGTGCAAATGTTATTAAAACGTTCAGTTGAAAAAGTTAGGAAAACATTTTTATGATGTTAGGCAAACGTTTTTATGATATTAGGCAAACATTTTTATGATGTTAGGCAAACATATTTTATGAAGTTAGGAAAACATTTTTATGATGTTCGGCAAACGTTTTTATGATATTAGGCAAACATTTTTATGATGTTAGGCAACATATTTTATGAAGTTAGGAAAACATTTTTATGATGTTAGGCAAACGTTTTTATGATATTAGGCAAACATTTTTATGATGTTAGGCAAACATTTTTATGATGTTAGGCAAACATTTTTATGATGTTAGGCAAACATTTTTATGATGTTAGGCAAACATTTGATAAAACATCATTATGCACGTGTATGCATGTCTAACCCGCAGGCACACTAAAATACTAAAAAAAATAACAGCGACAAAAACAATAATAACATCTTGGTTATACACCAAATATATTGAAGGTTTGCTTTTAGCAAAAGAAATACCAAAACGGATGCTTTATATATTTAAAATAACATTAGAAGGTAGGTAAGTCGCCGTGGCTTAGTGGATACTGCAGTGGACTCTGACGCAAAAGAACAAGGTTCGATTCCCGACAAGGTAAGTGATAAATTTGCTCCAAGTATGTAACATGTGTTAAACATTCCTTGGGACATATACTAACAGATACTGAGTAACAGCAAAGAAGATGTTATTTTTTTTCTCACGATAATTAACTTTATTTAATTAATTGCATGCATGTTTGATAAAATGTTTTTAAAATATCTTGGTAACATCTGAAGATAATGTTTTGCAAAAATGTTTTCCTAACCAAGTCCCAACCATACATTTTGATGTTTTTTAAACATTGTTAACAAACATTTTCATAACATTTTTCGAAACATTTTTAGAACGTTCACAAAACATTTTTGTGTTTGTTGGGAGTATTCCTGACACAGGTTCAACTCTTTCACCATTGTCGTTTGTAGAATCATGGAAACAGTACCTACCCACAACCACAGGGTGGGTATATCCAATCCAACTTTGGCATTGAAGTCACCAACGTCGAAATGGGTATTGTCTTTTTACTTTGTCAAGATGGTCTGTGAGGGCGTCATAGAAGTCTTTTTTGCTGCGGATGATGAACATTCCGTCGGAGTATACATTAGCTGAGGATTTCCAAGAAGTTGCATAAAGGATTATCTCAGTAATAACTCCACACACTGCAGGCATGTGTGATGAATTTGGACATAGGAATACACGTTCCGCCTTTCCTCTGTTGGTTGGCAGAACCATAAACCAGTACCCAGTTCCTGTCTTCTGACCAGAGTTCGTCTGTTCACGGTTGGGGCTAATAATCCTATACTCTTGTATAGGCCTACCAATGATGTCAACACCAGCATCTGCACAGCCCATGAAGCGTTGATGAGTATTTCCTTCTTGAAAGAGTGTACGTACGTTGTATATTGTGAGGGGTTTGAATGCAGACAGACGACAATAATCAGGCCCAACAGTTCGTGATGGTGTGCCGATTTCCCGCTGGCCCGACATGGGGTCAAAAGTAGACTGGCGCTCATAACTGCTCATCTTCCCTCCGTCTTATTTGAGGTTTACTACTTTTACTTGTAGTTTTCGTAACCAGAGTGTTTGCTGGGTATTATTTTGAGTGCATCCCAGCAGCCGAAATCTACCAATATGCAGTAGGTCGTCCTGTTCCGGAACATGTTGGGGTGTTGGCCATTAGACTGCCATTTGACCTCTGGTGACATGTTCAGCACCAACCTATTGACCGTTGTGAAGTAATTCCTCCTCCTCTCTTTAGCCATGGGGATTTTTCAAGCCATTGGGATGGGCATCTCCAATATGACGAGAATCACACGTCGCTTGCAGAACGCCGGTGTTAAATAGGAAGTTAATCACTCCATCTGCGCCACCGTCAATACTTAAAGTGACAGGAGGAGATTTTTTTTAGGATACGAATTTCTCTCAAATTTCACTGGATCGGTTGTAGACCACCTACCGAGAATGTTTCGAAGGTTTATTAGACAAACAGGTGCAAAAGAAAACCGCAAACCTTGTTTTTAACTTGCCTGCTATCGTAATCGTTCCCCATAGAAAACCATGCTTTGACTTTCTGTCGTGCACGACAGAAACTACTAAATCATCATCTTATTATGCAGTGTGAGTCAAAAAGAATAGGACCGTGATTGATTATTTTTTATCAAAAGAATAATTGAGCTTGATAAAAAAGAGTTTTACATATTCGAAACAAGCATGTTCTTCCGCTCATTAGAAAAAAAGAACCACTGAAATCCATCATTCCTAACCATTGTTATGGGTGACTATAAAACTAAGACCTAAGACTTAAAACAACTATAAAACTAAGACCCTGTAACTATAAAACTAAGACCCCACTATAAAACTAAGACCCAGTAACTATAAAACTAAGACCCTGTAACTATAAAACTAAGACCCTCCACTATAAAACTAAGACCCCTCAACTATAAAACTAAGACCCCACTATAAAACTAAGACCCTGTAACTATAAAACTAAGACCCCACTATAAAACTAAGACCCTGTAACTATAAAACTAAGACCTTCCACTATAAAACTAAGACCCCTCAACTATAAAACTAAGACCCCACTATAAAAGTAAGACCCCTCAACTACAAAACTAAGACTCCACTATAAAACTAGAGAGTTGTGGAGTGCCAAATCGTGAGAAATGCATTTCAATACGGAATAAACCCCCAAACTCTTTCTAACCTCGTCTTCATGGCCAAATTCATTCCCATTGAAAAATGCGTTTCACACGATTTGGCAGTCCTCTATGGTGATAAAACTAAGACCCCTCAACTATCAAACTTAAGACCCCCAGTAAAAAACTAAGACCCCTCAACTATAAAGCTAAGACCCATTATAAAACTATATTTTTATTATTTTGGAGTTCTCTTTAGAACTTGTGCATTATCTCAGTACAGAAAACAATCAGTCATGATTGTTCAAGTGGTGTCAGTCATTACCCTATTAGGGGGGGGGGGTTGTATTCATGAAATCATCTAGAGATGCTAGTGTTTTTGTTCCTCTCTTTATATTAGAATGAGTTTCTAAATTAGCAAATGAAGTAGTTACTATATTTGTATATTTTTCTCACATTAGATAATTATGTAGGCCCAAATTAAGTCCCGTTGAGGGGTGTCTAGTTTATTTGTTACTGTTTTTGTTTTGCAATTTTCTTGACTTTACCAATGAATTAAATATGCATTTTGTAGCCCATGTTACAAAGTTTTGATAGCCAACTGACATAGAAAATGGACATTATCTAAAGTAAATAAAACAAATTTCATCTTTTTCTGACTCTTTAGATGTTTGAATGTTACTGACAATTGTTTGGCATGGTATCTTGCCCTGAATGTTTGTTGTTTTTGTATACAAAACTAACAATATGTTTTTTTTTTAAACAATGTCATTTATGAAAAATACCAAAGACTTTTCTATTAGATGCGCTTAAGTAATCCAAGGCACACATATTGGTATGTTCTGGCCCTGTAAGCGCGATAGATATCATACGGCCAAATAACCTCAATGTCAACCGTACCCCCATGGGCTTGCAAAAAAACGGACCAATCTACTAAAGGACAAGTATCACAACTCCAAAACTTTATGTATCAATTGGTGTCAAACCATATTAGGTCATCAGTAACATTTTAAACATCTAAAGAGACAAAAAAAAAAGGAAATTCTTTTTGATATTTACTTTAGTTAGATGGTTTATTTTGTCAAAATGCCCTTTACCTTTTGCTCAGGGTAGGGTTTTTTATATTTGGTTACATGGCCCTATGAGGTGAAATTATAGTCAGGGCCGGGCTGCTTCTTGTGTAACGGTATTCATTGTTAAAAATAAATGAAATCTATCAATCAAACACACGTGATTTCCTATTTTGATGTCAAATCTAGGTTTGGATTCATTAAGCTTTTTTATAAAATATAGTATCGGACTTAAAATTATCGTTGTTTATTCGGTTTACTGATGTATATATTGTCAGCCCCCCCCCCCCGATTTATCATATGAATGGAATGTTGTTTACTGGAAATGTTGGCTTGATCCATTTAATTAAGGGGGGTAAGGTAGTTGCTTTATTGTAAAGACTCCATCGGGAAAAAAGAAAAATTTTTAATTTTCAATTATATGAATAAAATCTGCTATTATGAAAGAAATTTTTTCGTTTAAATGAAAAAAAATGAGAGGCTATATCAAAATATTATTTTCACACACTCCCACCTATTGATATGGTATATTCTATCAATATTGTAGCTGCACGCTTTACAACTTGGCTCCAGTTCGTCAAAAGCGTTTTACGGTGCTGCAAAACATCTATCGCGTACCTGTCATGATCTGTACCTAGCTCAATTGATTCGCGCTTGGCAATAGTTGTAACCAAAACAGGACTTGAAGATGTTAGGTATTGTGATGAATTCGATTGGACCTGGTGTATGAGTGTAAATTGTAGATGGCATTGGATTCAACAAAGGTAGAATACGTTGATTGGACAAGGTTTTACCTGGTCGGCTCTAGCCGCTTGTATCGGTAAAGAACATAAGCGCTAACAATGCCGGGAAAGAGTGTCACTGAATGATATTATTGGCAATCTTGCGGCATATTTGGGGCCTTTTATTAATAGTGATAAAGAGGTCGGTAGGGAATTATCGGTTGGGATCACGGATTATAGGCGAACAATTTTCCATTATTTTCATTCACATGATCGATTTATTAGTTGATTTACACTTATTGTAGCAGGATATGTTTGTCTACCAGGACCCTTTAGGTGCGTTATTACGCCGATTCGGTACATTTCAGCGCGGATTTTGCGCGGGAAGGAAGGACGGAAAAATCTGATTTTTTTGGTGCGCGGAAAAAAAAACGCGGATTTGCCGAAAATCGCGCGCGGAAGGAAATCGGTGGGCATTCCAAACGCGGATTCTTCCGGAACCCCCGCCCCTTAGATACCAATTAGAAATTGGCTTACTTAGGACACCTAATTTACACAACTAAGTGTTGGTCAAGTTTTATAGGCTCTACTACGATAATGGGTAAAATTCGAGGGGGTCCTTAGAACTTATGCGCCCAAAGTGACATAGGATTTTGGGTTTTAAAACTAAGGCAAAAAAAAATAAAATGGTTTGATTGTCCTCATCCGACCGCCCGAATTTGAAAATCAGGAAAAATGTTTTTTTTTAGCCTTTTACTTGTGCTAAAAGAATACCGGTGGCTCACTCAATCTGTGATTTAATGACGTAATGTCGTTACCAAAATCGCGGACAAATAGGGCACGCGAGAGCGAACATAGATGTGTTGAACCCCTGTTGAATACATTTTGCGTCCAATCATGTAATCACAAATAAATATCCAATGGGGATAGGACCACCATACGATGGGGAAACCATTGTAATAACCACCCAGGGCGTGCCAATGGTCCGCGCGTTTTGTCCAAAGCTTAGGTTATGAACGATCATTGCGGTCAGTTGGTGCCGGTTGGGTGAAGCCCACCGGAAAAGGATAATACCGACCCTAAATTGAAAAAATTCCCTCTAATTTTTTTTTTCTTTTCAATGTTAACTTTCGAAAGGTAAAAAAGAGGAGTGTTTAAACAGTTTCTTAGATTGTTTAGTTTGGGTCAGAATGTACAAAGATGCATTTGTGAGTAAGATAGAAATCAACTTGATTGTTTCTGTTTGATTAACTTATTATACAAACAAACATGTTTCCAATTACAGTTTCGCTATTGAAATTCAAAAAAAAAAAGGTTTTTCCGAACGACCGACCCAACTCGAAAAAGTCATTCTAACTGGACAATTCAAACAATTTTTTGGCCTAAGCAATGGATGGTCTTCACATTAACCCAATTAGGGCAATGAATCGATTGTGTTCCAAAAGGTGTTGTAACTAGTTACTAATACATTCAACAGAAATCAAAATAAAGCATTCAGAGAGATGCCATAATACTGAGGTGGTGTACCAAAAATGATTTTTAATCCACTTTGCTATGGGAGTCAACCAGCCAATCACAGATCGCTATTCCGTTTAATGCACACGTTGCCCAAGCTAAAAAAAAACTTCCGTTAGTGCCCAAGGGGGGCGGGGGGTCCTAGGAAAACCAACCCAGATAACCACTTCCCATGGGAGTTTGATCATTGACACTAACAAAATGGGGGTCACGTAAGTTAACAACAATAACCACAATAAAATGAAAAATCCGACCTTTGACCTGACCTATGGCCCAATTGAAATTGTTCACTCTCCGAAAAAGAGTGGTCGCCCATTTCCATGCCTGCAGCAACTCCAATAAAGGTTTTGAACCAAAATAATTCATTATATCTACTATAGAATAACCATTTGAAAATAATCATTGCAAAAATATAGCCAAAATTTATACCATCTTGATTTTTCTCAGAAATTTCAACACTCACCTGGTTTCCCATAGACTACACAGTTAGGAGCCGTAATGACAAAAATTACAAATTGATGCTATCAGCATATAAAAGGTTATTTGATTTAGTATATAATTATTTGCCTCCTAAGTTATATCTAAGCAAATAATCCCAAGATGTAATACTTTAATTTTTAAATTAGTAAAATATCTTGATTTTTTTCACTTCGTTAGTGCCCGGGGGGGTTTCCAAGGGACCCAACCTAATTATTCTACTGAAGCCGCCTGGATGAAAAAAAAATTAGTATCAGGAGGTATTCTAAATCAGACAATTAGCAAAAAACTGAATTGCGGAACCGAGAATAAAAAAAAAAATCAGAGATGTTGGGGTGACTATGAACCCCCCCCCCCCCCCCCCATGGGCACTAAGTGTTAAGTGTACCATACCTGTTTTTGTGTATACCCAAACTTTGTTCGAAGGGGACTAGTCATTATAACGAGAAAAATGCCATGGTAATTTCTAAAAGAGTTAATGTGCCAGAACTCCCCCTAGAGCCTGACACTATACCTATCATCCACCACTAAAACTAACCTTTTTCTAAATTATTTTACTACCACGACACACAGGCCCTACAACATGTTATACAATCTCCACCTCCATTTAACAGACTTAAGTTGGGCTTACATAATCATCTGATGTAGAAAATATAGAATATAGCAATTAGTTCACTTACTATATTAGGACGTTCAAATACGGATATAAGTTCTTTTAATTCTCATACGTTACTTTTTTCCAAACTGAAGCACAGAAAAAAAACAAAACAACAGTGTTCAAAGGTATGACTCTACATTCATTAAGTGTGGTAGTAAGTGTCGTACGGACAGTAATGACTAATATATCCAATTTGTCCTGATTAGTTTGCCCTCTGCCTATTTAATTTGCAGGATATGTTTAGGTACATGTACAAGCTTGTTACAGATATGAAAAAATCTGTTTTTGATGATTGTATTATTTCATCACTGATGGTTCCTTTAAGCGTGGTAATGAACAACTTGAACAATCATGATGATTGTTTTGTGTGTTTGTACCGAGTTATGATGTTGCCAACAAGTTTTAAAAAAGAAACTCCAAATAGGATGATAAAAATAGGGGGTCTTAGCAGGAGGGTGACACTGTGTACAAATACCCATAGATATTGATAGCGCCACCATTTTCGATAAGCTACCTAATTAGCTAATAATTTATGCAACATGAGTCAGCCGTAGGATCGGGACGATGTAAGCATAATTAAGCTAAAGATTCATTGCAGTAGTCCTCCACTCTCTTGATCGAGTTACACCGTCAGCCCAGGAAGGTTTGGTTAGCGAATGAGATACCAATAGCTGAATACGGGAAAATTAAGAGAACAATATAACTTTTGAAATAGAACGTCTGCCGGCGACCCGTTGTTGCGTGTAGCCCCAGGAGAGGGGAGTTAAAGTTACTATGGGGGTTCAAATATTTGAACTTGCTCTAAATCTAATGAAAATAGTGGATCAAATATCCTTGAGGTTACCAGGGTAAAAAAGTCAATGGTCACCTGTGTTGTGGTGCTTCCTTTTCCAAGATATTTGGGAAAATAGGGCCTAAAGGTCATTTTTTATTTAAGAAAGGTCAACAATTGTAAATACAGATCTTTGTAAAAAAAATTAAAAAACATATTAATGATTGACTGCATCAAAATATGCTCTTGATTTGCATAGGGGTGGTTCCCTTTCATAGGGAGGGGTTATAATGGCCCACTCCCCATAGAGTATACAGGGAATTTTGTACCCCTTCCATATACAACAAGGAGATGCTGAAAGTGCAAAAGCATGTTCATATTTGGATTCAGTATCATGAAAACATTAAAAAAAATTATTTTACAAACAAATTGAGTATTGCAACGGGTGACCTTTCTGAATAAACAATGACCTTAGCCTATTTTCCCAAATATCTTGGAAATGGAAGCCCACACACACGCGGGTGACCCCCAATGGGACTTTTTTACTCCTCTACCTAAGGAATAATTTGAGATATATTATATTAGATTTAGAGCAGTTCAAACATGTGACCCCATTTACCCCTCTCCGGGGCTACACGACAACAACGGGTCCCAGGCAGACTTTCATATTTGCAAAAAGTTATATTTTCTCAAAGTCCGTGTTCAGATATTGGCCATCTTCTCTGGTCTAACCAAACCTTCTGGGCTGATGCTCTTTATTGCTCTAAGTGTCCTATCCCGATTAGGTTAGGATCCCTGGTCTAGTTTATAGTTGCGGGGTATAGGTATGTAGATTGAGTTTTGTGATCTTTATTGTGTATGTATTTTTTTCTGTTTTTTATTTTCTTCTTTTGGCTTTTTTTAACTTTTATTTATATGCTAAGTCTGTCTGTCTGGTCTGTCTTTGTGTGTCTGTATATGTAAAACTTATATGCTTTTAGATGCCTGCATATCGAATCTACCATGAAGTTTATTTTCATGTGTTCTTATTAGAATGGCTCTACATTAACATTTTCATATTTACTTTGTTATGCAGGCCTGATGTTTAAACATCCATACCTTGCCATTTTTTTTCCTTTTTGTCACTGAATGGGGCATTGCGTTACACGCTCGCGTTTTGCAGTGTCCGCGTCCAGTTAACTTTATTTATGTACAGATAAAAATATGGTAATATTTGTACTTTAATTATTTTAATATTTCTGTTCTATTGTCCAGTACCAGTATTAAATAGTGTTGATGGACTAATAAATAATATGAATGAATTAATATGAAAGTTGAGGGGTACTCTTAGTTTTATAGTGAGGGGTCTTAGTTTTATAGTTTGAAGGAAGCTTAGTTTTCTAGTGAGGGGTTTAGTATGTTAGTTTATAGTTGAGGGTTTAGTTTTATAGTGAGGGGGTATTGTTTATAGTTGGGGGGTCTTAGTTTTATAGTTGGAGGAGTCTTAGTTATAGTTACAGGCTCGGTCTTGAGTTTTATAGTTACAGGGTATTAGTGTATTGTTACAGGTCTTAGTTTTATAGTGGGGGTCTTAGTTTTAAGTTGAGGGGTCTTGTTTTTAGTGGGGGATTAGTTTTTAGTTACAGGGTCTTAGTTTTATGGTGGGGGGTCTTAGTTTTATAGTTAGGGTCTTAGTTTTATAGTGGTTTTAAGTCTTAGGCTTAGTTTTATGTCACCCCATTGTTATGCTGTTTGCCAAAAAGAACCCATTTATCCAGCTTGTCCACGGAAGTTATGAATGCTTTGAATATGTGCGAGTACCTGGGAAATAATTGGGTCATTGAAATGTATGGTACCTGGCAGTCCTTCGTCTTCCTGATGCTTCATATTGTGGTCGTTTCCTGATGGTTCCATAGTCATGGAATTTCCCGACCATTGCTAAAATAATCTGTTTGCAAGGTGAACGGTTTGCTTGCGGGAACTGTAAGGCAAACTGTCTCTGAACCTCAACGGGAGAATGGGTCTGCAAGTAAGTTTCAACAATAAAAGTTGTTTGTACATCTGGATATGGAGGGGCCATGATACTTAATACCTTTCCACCAAGATGCCTTGTTAGTTTTGAAAATATCTTCAGATTTGTTGTTTTATTCATTGATTTTGTGCAGATCATGCTAATCTGTTTTTGAAACTCGCGGTTTTAAATCTCATGTACATTTCAATGACCCAGTCATTTCCCAGGTACTCGCACATATTCAAAACATTCAGCATTCCGTGGACAGCTGGATAAATGGGTTCTTTCGGTAGAACAGGCATATTAATGGTTAGGAATGATGAATTTCGGTGGTTATTTTTTCTAATGAGCGGAAAAAACATGCTTGTTTCAAATATGTAAAACTTTTTTATCAAGCTCAATTAGTTTTTTGATAAAAAAATAATCAATCACGGTCCTATTCTTTTTGACTCACAGTGTATAAAGACGGCGTATTCGGCTTATTCACTTCAGGTGTGATCTAATACATTGGTAAGGATTCCAAATATGTAAAAAACCGGGGTTCGAGAAAAATTGGGGGCGCTTCTTCCTGGAAATATCCTCATATCTCTTTAACTGTGCAGTCACGATGCAGTCATGGCAGGAGACCCTGGAACTAGATCTAGCCCTGCCAGAAAGACAGCACCTGATCTAACCGCACTGTTCTCCAGCAATTTAAAGACCGTTGTGAAAGCAGATGTAGTCCGGCGGGAGCCATAGTCCGGGGCTCCATAGACGATAACGGAATAAAGCGTGAAACTAATGTTGCGAGAAGAGTCAACTGAATCGATTGCCCCATTGTTCACCATTGTTCCCGGACTATGAGTACGCCGGACAATAATAATACTTCTACACCGTAATCATCTAATACACGATGCTATGCTTGACCGATATGGCAGAAAGGTGTTGTTTTGTAATACTTGAATCAATAGTTTTACGGAATAAAGCTCATACACACACTGCTAATTAGAACTATATAATAACAATCGATCGACCATGAACGTTGCCGGTGACTATGGGATTGTTTTGTGGGGTTGGTTTATGCCAAATAAACGGATAAGGAGAGAAGGAGCCTGGAGGCCCTCTATAATCATCATAGTATTATTTCATCGTCAATTTTGTACTCCATCAGGCTCTTATATCTCCATAACCATACATTGTAGGTAGTACAAACTTGAAGCTATACCCTTTTTACTCCTTGTAACTAGAGGAACACTTTTGTTACCTTTTAAGAAAAATCCAATCATTTTTCATTTTTGACCACTGTATTATGGATATACCCCCTTTCACCCACACTTTCACGAGCGGCACCACTCAATTTGTTCTTATAACCTTCATAGAAGGCAAAACTGCTGAGCTCTGCTCTCCATGGTCACGGAATCGGTCCAGATGACCGAACTGGACACCAGACACAACTCTCAAAACACGTTTGGACCATGTAAGAAAGAAACATTTGACGTTTCAATTGACTGGAAGATCTTGATAGTCCAGGTTACAGATTTGTTGTCAACCTTGTTTTCTTAGATATGTTTTTCAACGGTTTCTAGAACAGTTTTTATGCTGATTCTGAATCCGATGGATGCCAGACGAGACACCTTGAGCATTTTTTGTAGAAATGCAAAAAATGGCCACCAGAACACAAAACACCCGTTTGTTGTTCATTCAAAAGTTGTAATTTTCCAGCACGCATGTCTCGTTAAAACATTCATTTGGACTAATTAACATAATGATTCTGTAACCACGTAATCAATGAATTCAGTATGACCGGCAATACAATAAAGTGTCTGATCGTGATCTACTTTTGACTGCAGTTTGTTGATTTGGTATCTATCCTGGTATTTTGACAGTCAAGAAAATTAAAATCATAAGAAACATTTTTCAAAAATGTGATTATATATTCCTTCATTATAGAACCCAAGACGGCTTCCGATACTCTAAGGTGGTTATAGGCCCTGTTTGATAAATGTAATCTAATCTAGTGCTGCAATATGTGTGTGTATCCCTGTAAGTCAATCAGATCAGTTTACATATCATTAGGTAATCAGAGTAGGGCCTAATCGATACATGTAAGATGCCTTCCAATATGGTTGGAAATGGCACCTATTAAGCGGCGAAAAATCCGATCACTAATAGTCTAGAGATATGTTTTTCTCTGTTTTTTGGTATAGGTTTATTGGCATTCATGTTGAGATATTTGATGAATAACGACTCAATGACACTTAAGATAGTCTTACTGGGATTTTTGGAGGAGATAATCCGCCTAAAAACCACAAAATATATCTTTGGCCTACAGCGTGAATTACTGACCGTTACTGACTGATATTTATATTGGATGGCCATCTAGGATGCCATCTTGCAGATATCAATCACTTTGATTATGATAAAGATAAGGACCTAGCCTAGTGCATTCGACAGGATAATCGCACGCGACCGTATGGGTCAGGCAGGCAGCCCGAGACCCGAAGGGTCGAGGGCTGCCTGCACTGACCCATACTTTGAGAAAACAATAGTATCAAATTATTACATTAACATTAATAATTAACGTAATTTATCAAAATTTTGAGGTAGTTTTTAAAATAAATTAAAAACACTTCTACACTCCAACATGTCCAATGAAAGTTATACTCTATAAATAGTGTCAAAAAGACCTTGACGCAATTCATTGTTGATTAGTTTGTTTTGAAAATGATCTGGAAGTGCGAGAAAGATCAGACTCTCTAAGACACTTAGAGAAGCTAATATTTCTCGCACCTCCCAGGCAATTTCAAAACAAACCCATTAGTGATGAAACGCGTCAATGAAATTGAAAGAAAGATACACTTTTCGCACTGCCCTTACTTTTTTCAAAACAAACCCATCAGTGACGACTTGCATATAAATGCATATGAATTTTCTTCTTCCAATTCCAACGCCCAATGTATTAGATGTAAAAGACCAACGCAGACATGCATGTACAAAACATGACTGGTTTCTGCATTGAAAACTATTTTATTTGTGAATTTTGGGTTTCTTGAAGTACACTTAATTCTACTATTACCGGTATATAGCAACATGATATAGTCCATTTCTCTACCTCCGTGCAGTGATGTCATAACATTGACGCAGCTTGTACGCACGCGTCAATGTATGCAATCTTTGTGCGCGAGTGTAAAAACGCAATCGCTTTAAGCCAGCGCGTGCGGTTTACTGGTGCGCCCATGAAATCTCGCGCTGACGTCACGGCACAGAGGTAGGGAAGTTCAGTATAGCAGCTAAACTTTCTGAAAGGCTTTCTAATTTTGACAAATTATAACATAAGGAATTTTATATTTTAAGATCAATATTTAATGTCAAACGTATCGTCCTTTGAGAGTACAAAAAAGCTAATTGTTCTCGTTAATTAAGATAAACGCGTTTCGGAAAGAAACGGTACAAAATCACATTATTTGGAATGGTCTGCGCATGTGAATTCAAATAATACTTTAAACGAGAAACCAATATTTTTTTCAACACAATAATTTAAGTTAGACTGACACCATAGATTGTAGATACGATGCAGGCATGTTACTTGATATTGAGCAGTAAGTCGATATCAAATGATTGACGGTATTTCTAGTAGCTAATAGGAGTTGTGACTTGTGGTGACCCGCGTGCATTATCTGATGACCCGTGGATTATCTGATGACCCGTGCATTATCTGACAGAGCCCAGTGCATTCGTGAAAAATAATGCAAGCTGAAAACAATAGATAATCTAACACGAGAAGTATATTTAAGGATAAAAAGTGTTCCAAAAGTTTAAGAACCACAAGACATTTCATAAACATGCAAAAAATTCCCAAAGTACTAATGCTTTGTAGGCTACATTGAGCATTAAAGTCAGGGCTTTTATGTGTTAAGAATAGGATTTTTATGTGATCACATGACCCTATTGAGGTGAAATTTCCCAAAACTAATGCATTGTGGGATTGACTCATAACACCTTCTGGGTCTCTTCAAACACACACTCTGCCTGCGGACCACACAGGGAGTACGGAAGACCTAGACCACTTTAGGTGTTAAGGGTGTTAAAGGTCCCAGGAAATTAGACCCTCCCTCGGGTCCACGGTGATGAAAATGCTAAGCGACTGAAATTACACTAGACTCTTCAACCCATATCCGTGCTAGCTACTCCTATTTGTGTAAAGGTTCGTTCATACTACACTGCAACGTGCGTTGCGGTAAGTTGCAGTGCTCGAATTCGGTCTCTGTCCAGTAGTACTGCATTGCGGTACTGCAACCGAGTTAAATTTATTTTAACTGCAGCTGCAGCAGGTTACGTTGAGTTGCTGCAGCAAGTGATCGATATATCGGCATGCCACTGCGCAGTGCAGCGTAGTATGAACGAACCTTAATTCCAGGAGCCCTGCAGTAATTCGCGTTTTGTATAGCTTTCTGTGGACAAGTTGGTTGGTATAAAAGTCTTCAAATTTTTAGTTTATCATTATCTTTTAACCAAAAACTCAAAAACCCAGAGACAGAGCAGAGACTGGGGGACAGTCTACAAGAAATGAGATGATAAACCTTCTCCAAATCTTTGTGGGACATTCCACTGCAATAAACAGGGCCAGAAAAACGAATACACTACTAGTGACGTCATTTGTGAAACTATTGATTATCAGTCAGTATCATAAATAGATTCACACCAGTCACCTGGAATTTTCTATACTCTTGATAAATCAATGGCACCACAAATGATGTCATCACCAACCCAAATATTGAATGCTTTCTGGTCCCCCCTTTTGTAGACTTGACACAAATTACACCAATTCTATTTGCATTTCTTGGGACATTTAACACAAAAAAAAAAAAAAAAAAAAAAATGCATTGCGGTACTGCAACCGAGTTAAATTTATTTTAACTGCAGCTGCAGCAGGTTACGTTGAGTTGCTGCAGCAAGTGATCGATATATCGGCATGCCACTGCGCAGTGCAGCTAGTACAGGGAACCTTTACGTCGTTTTTTTTGACATTGGTGGTCGGAACGAAATGAGGGTGATTCGTAAATGTGAAATGCAAAATATTGATAATGACTCGTCTGACATGCCCGAAATTTCAGTATGACTCCGTTGTACTAAGTGCAGCGTAGTATGAACGAACCTTAATTCCAGGAGCCCTGCAGTAATTCGCGTTTTGTATAGCTTTCTGTGGACAAGTTGGTTGGTATAAAAGTCTTCAAATTTTTAGTTTATCATTATCTTTTAACCAAAAACTCAAAAACCCAGAGACAGAGCAGAGACTGGGGGACAGTCTACAAGAAATGAGATGATAAACCTTCTCCAAATCTTTGTGGGACATTCCACTGCAATAAACAGGGCCAGAAAAACGAATACACTACTAGTGACGTCATTTGTGAAACTATTGATTATCAGTCAGTATCATAAATAGATTCACACCAGTCACCTGGAATTTTCTATACTCTTGATAAATCAATGGCACCACAAATGATGTCATCACCAACCCAAATATTGAATGCTTTCTGGTCCCCCCTTTTGTAGACTTGACACAAATTACACCAATTCTATTTGCATTTCTTGGGACATTTAACACAAAATTGGATAAAGACACCTGATTGGATGTCTATCTATCCCACCGGTCTAAGTCAGGAAATTAAAGGCTGACTCAGAGATTTTGAAATATATATATTTTTTGTAGTAATTAAAAATAATCATCTAGAACTAAAGAGAGTCATCTAAAATGCTTAATTCCAAAGTTAGAGATGAATCGGATTTATCGTTTTGATGCAGTAAGCATTTATTCACAGTATATTATGCCATAGGATACCGTGTATAAGAAAAATTCCGGATCCGGAATTTTATAACAAAGTTGTGATTTTCTATTTGAAGGACTTCGATTTGAGCTTAGTTATTTCACACAGTGATTAGTGTATGGACAAGCATTATGTACACGATTAGTTTGAAAATTGAGTGTGCCCTCATCGGGAAATCTCTGAGTCAGCCTTTAAGGGCAGCATATTTTACTTGTCTGTGCAAGAAGTGCCTGTTAAAAATAAATCTCAGTTGTCCTCAAACTGAAATGACTTCATCCGTATCTGCTGTTTAATAATCATGTGAGCCCATGTGTGGTCTTCACCTTAGTCAAAGACCTGGAGCTATACGTATGTGACGGATACGTCTGTGCAGTACTTAATAAAATAACGCCGTCCACGTCACTAAAAGTCACGCAGTACTATAGGCCTATGTTTGCCCGGTAGATCTGAATGAAGATTTGTTTTTCCAGGGTAAAAGTAATGATTCCGTGTACAACTCAGGGAAAATGTCACAACATTATAAGAAAATTTGGTTGAATCGGAGAACTACCATTACTGGTTGTGTCGTTTGTCTCGTGTGTCTTTTTGGATTGGTGGTGAATTTACAGGTAAGAAACCGTTATATAATACACTAAAATTGAGAGTGATTGGGTTTTTGTTACCCATTAAACACGTTACTTAGTAAATATGAAGGAAAGCAACGCTATACCCAAAATGATTTTATCATAGCTAAGTTTAGCTAACTTCAATATACTGCAACCTTTCATAAGAATTTTGAATCTTGAAAAATTGGACTAACCAAAGTGCAAATACACTCAATTGTGTTGGCAATGCTATCCTTTGGGCTAATTAAAAGATATGTACGCGCGCGTGTGGCACCCTCTTCTTATCAAGCCTTTTTGCAACATGCTTTAGTCGTTTCGGGAATTCCTTTTACCCAATAATACATATGATTTTGGTACCAATATATCTTTGAGCCTCCTTTTTCCTAATTCGATACCAAAATAAGTACTAATATGCCCAGTATGACGTCCGAATGATGTCATAAATCTCGCTAAGCAACAAAATCAGTGGTTGCCACCCAAGCTTTTAGTACTTTTCTGCATAGCAGGCACTAAAACCCTCTGTACTTTTGATACTTTTTTTCTGCATAGTAAAGCACTAAAATCACTGTATTAATAAAATCGTTTGTCATGATTTAGAGCTAAAACCGGTGTGGCAGGAGATATAGTCCTCCGGACTCACAGTCCACCTACAACGGTGAAGAATAGGACACTCGATTCAGTTGACTCTTCACGCAACATTAGTTTTATGCTTGTCGTCCTTTTACACCGGCTTAAGTATCTGAAGTATTTTGATAGTCCTATTAAATATTTTGTTGCAAAATTAAATCTTCGCCTATTGCTACGGAATATGTGTCTACGGAAATTGACAGAATTTTGCTGCCTCATGGGATCTTTATGACGTCATTGTGTGATGCCATAAAGGGTATGCTAGTACTTTACCTTGGTCAATGGAAACAAAATCATAGGTATTAAGTGCTTAATAACATATTTCCGAAGGAGGTTAGTGTGTTGCAAAAAACGCTTGGTAAGTCGAGGGATAACCCTCATGGTGGGGGTTGTTCTTGGATATGGGTCGGGTACCCGGCTCCATTCCAAATGAAGGAAATCGCTGCAAATGCGGACAAAACCGCTACCGCATAATCAAGTTCTAGTCCCGCTCACGGGGCATCATTTAGGTTGTGGATTGTGACTGGTCAACAATACAATACGAAAAATTTAACCATCATTTTCTTGCAGTTCTTAGCACCATGTTATTTTTCTTGTATATGTATATTTTACAAGTATATCTAAAATTAGCCGTATTGAGAACAGGTCCCGCAAGGGGTATACTGTCACTAGTACTGCAAATTGGCCCCGTTATGGTATATTTTCACATTAAAACTAGTATAATTTCACCAAATGGTCCCGTTAGGAGCATATTATCACTGAAAATTGGTCCCGTTAGGCGTCATTTCCAGAACCCCCCTGGACAGGCATGGGTACCCACCAAAACCCTTTCCCCAAGATACAATCAGCAACTCTTACACCGGAGTGTATATTTTTGCTTTGGTTTAGTCCGATTTTCATGATTTAAATGCACTTAAAAAAATAACTGTGCATTTTACAGGAAAATCCTGAACATTCTGCCAACAAATTACCGTAAAATGGTACAGTATACTGTGTAAACATTAACCGAAAAACACTTCAAATTATATTTGGTGAGTTATTACGAGATTGTGTGAACGTTTAAAAAAGCACTGACGAACACACTACCTTAGTAGCCTATCCACAAATTTTTGCAGTGCATATACCGTATATAGCGTATAATTGAGATTCATCAGTGTATCCATAATGTAAAAACCATCATTACAAAAAAACACTCATTAGAATAAAGGCTTTCCATATTTAAATTTTGAATTTTTTAGGTTTTTTCTTTTTTTAAAGCTTTTTTACAGTACTTTCCTGTATTTCCAATTACAGCCCAATGCTGTCTTTTTTACAGGATTTTTTCCTGTAAATTGCACTGTAATTTTTACAGTGTTGATTTGTAAAGTTGAGTATGATGTTCCATAAGAAAAATGCCACGTGTTTTTGGTTAAATGTGTAAATATTTTAGAATTCAACATTGGGAATGTGTTTTATGCTAGGGTAACAAAAACCTGAACACTTTTCAATTACTTAGAGCATGTTCCCGAGGTTATAGCGGATACTTTCTGATTAGATATAGGGAATGTGCCCTTTTGAAAAGAACTATTCTTAAGGGGTCACCATGTGCAATTGTTGAACGCAGTCAAAACATTTCAAACAGAGAACGCTTAATTTTGTTGAAATATTTTCAACCCACTAAAGATGATATTTTGTTTTGGTTGTTGCTGTTTGTTTTCTTGTTGTTAGGGTTATTTAATTTTGGTATTTGTGTTTTGGTACTGTTATTAAGTTGTTTGTTTTTGGCTTGTTTTGGTTTACGTTATTTTATTTGTTTTCTCAAACTGGTAAATTTCATAAATTGGCTCAAGAAATATATTACACAACACCAGTTTTTATTTTGTTCATAATTTTTTCATTTCTTCTTTCGTTTTGGATTTAAACAGAGATATTTCGTACGCTTTATCAATAATTGCACTAAGCAATGCTTTGGCGACCTATGAAACTAAAATAAAAGGTAAAATTAACACCGAAGTAGACAACAATTAACTTCTTAAATTATCTTAAGATTTTGGTGTATACCTATCATATCGAAGCAATTTGGCAGAATAATTTTAATGAGAGGTGATTAGCCTGTTCCGTCTTGCAGCTCTTGCCTTGGTCCGATGAAACTGTGATACTTTACTGGTCCTGTCAATAAAAGGTATAGAATATGGAAATCCCTGAAATCATCGAAATTTAAAGTCTAAAGCCTACCCCGGAAAGGGATGGAGGGAGGGAGGGAGGTAACATTTAAAACAGCTACTAACGACAAATATCTTGTTGTAAATTGGCATATAGTCACGATCTACGTTTTGTGTATGGATGTGGACCATTACTTTGGCATGCATAACCCAACGGGAACCCTAACCTGACGTCGGTATGAACCGAAGAGTGAGGGAAGCGGGGAACAAGAAAAATCGCAAATTCGGGTGGATTCGTAATCCGGCCCCCGGGCCCCCAGCCCCCTGATGACCCGTGATAGCAACACCTACTGGCTGGTGTCGCTGGCCCGGCAGCGATTTCGTGCCCATATGAGTCTTGGTTTGAATGATGTCATCGCTACTTTTCTAGGACTTAGTGCACTTTTCTCAATTAACACAGGGAGCTTTGGTGAGCTTTAGCTGTGCTAGGGTTAAGCTGCAAAATTCCTGTTGGGCATACACTCAGAAACAATCTATTGTAGCTGCTCAATCAAATTAAGAGCAACCTGGTTGCATTTAATTTTATTTAATAATTTCCTGTATCTACTCAATAAAATTAAGTGTAACCGGGTTGCATTAACCGGGTTGCATTTAATGTTATTGAGTAATTTCAATAAGCATTTTTTTAAGTTAACACACTGCAAAAACTGTAGTGTTAACTTTAACACCGTTGGTGTTAATTTTAACACCATCCTGGAGTCAATACGGGACCACACCCACTGGTGTTAGATTTACACCATGTTAGTGTTATAATAACATTTTTTAACACTGCCGGGTGCCAAATTGACACTACCAGTGTAATTTAACACTCTCCTGGAGTCAATACGGGACCACTCCCTCTGGTGTTAATTAACACCAAACTTTGGTGTTAACATTTTATTTGTAACGCGTGCTATTTTAGTAGAAAATGCTTGATTTTGTTATTTTGTGCTTCTATTGTAACTGCTTGCCTCTAACAAATAATAAACAGAACACCAACATCCATAATTAAAATTATGCAGCAACACCGAGTGGTGTTAAATTCTAAATTTCAAAACCAGAAACTAACAAGCTTGACACCGATTTGGTGTTAATATTTTAACACCCCAGTTTTTGCAGTGCACTAACCATGGTGTATTTTAATTGAGATAGCTCCAATGTTTGAATAAGTAAAACTCATAATTATGTTTTAAATACATGTGCTCAAAATCACACTACTTTATTGCACTTATTTAGTAAGTTCACAAAGAAAATATCAAATTAGTCATTTTATTAACCAAGTTGCTGGAACTCAATGTTATAGGTATGTGGGGAAATAGGGAAAAGAGGGAAATAAAAAGAGAATGGTTTGAGATACTCTATGCCTTAAATTGTTTTACATTTCATTATTCATTTTAATAGGTTAGTTGTTAATTAATCATGTAAGTATATTTTATACATGTAGGGCTATCTATCTATTTGGTAATCGAACCGAACCCTCTGCTTATGAAACCGAATTCTTAACCACAATACTACGTCGCTACCAAATTCTTAACCACAATACTGCGCTACCCTGTCTGGAATATACATTTAATTGATACACATTCTTTTTCTTTCAAATTCATATATTGCGAATTAAATGAACAAAACATACGAAACGACTACTACAAAAGTATTAAATAAATAATAAATTGTTTAACTATCTATCAAATATTTGATTGATTGTGTCCTTTTTGGTTTTACAAATTGTCTTGTCTGGTTAAAACTTTGAATTACTAGCTGATTTGAGTCTGGTTTACTTAAAAGTATCAACAATTACAACTTCAATAATCAATTAAGTTACAGTAACAAGTGTAAAATGAGTATTGTTGCCATTTTTACACAATTTGCCGTAACTTAATCCTTTGAACACGGCAAGCGACTCCTGTTGCTCAACGATCAAAATTTGCAAAATTTTCTTTCAAAAAGGTCAAAATTATTAATTTTCCAGGGCATATTCAGAATCAGCATGAAAAATGCATCTAAATTAGTCCAAACAAGCCTAGTCTTTGCTGATATTCTTTTTAGATGGCTTTCCAAACATGACCTGCAAGCATTTGGGACGCCATCTCTAAAGCCACTGACTTATGTGCTATAACGTATACAGAATTGGCCCGTGTCGATAGAGTTAATATATGTATGTTTGCGTTGTTAACATTTCTCAAATGAAATAAGTGTATTTATGACAATTTAAGCCTGTATATT
The DNA here is from genome assembly GCA_023653785.1 of Ophioderma brevispina. Classification (NCBI taxonomy): domain Eukaryota; kingdom Metazoa; phylum Echinodermata; class Ophiuroidea; order Amphilepidida; family Ophiodermatidae; genus Ophioderma; species Ophioderma brevispina. Next base: position 85,455 of record JAMKCH010001168.1, read on the forward strand.
ATTTTGAGTACTCTAAAAAGTCATTGATTTGAGTATATACGATTAATCATTTTGAGTCACAATTACTAAGCACGCTGATCATATTTTTAGTGTATACATGCATGAATTTTAACTCCTCTCTCTCTCTCTGTCTCCTTCCCTTCCTGCTTTTTGTATGGCTGCTAGAGCATTTTAAAAAGTTTAAGTCCAAGAAAGAGTATTATCAGAAACTCCATTTAATTAATTTGTTATTTCAAACCATACCAGACATTTTAGTAAAACAAGTCGTCATGAGATAATAATAACACAATTCAGTTGTAAGGATGTGGATATAATTATGAAAAATTGTGACATTTTATACGTGGTTTCATTTGAGACACACGTACGACCACCATAGATTTTTTTTCATAGAACATACAAATCCAAGAAAAAAATCTTTTACAAACACATCTCATTTGACTTAAAATGCTTCAAACACATTAAAAAGTACATTTTTATGACACGTTTTTTCATCACGTACTTCGTCATTTTTAAGAATGGACTGAAAAAATAAAGAAAGGGACATATTTTAAAATGTGTTTGGCCATTGATAAACATTGACCAATCCATTGGAACCCGGTATATTTTTATCACAAGTACTAAGGCCTAATAGGTATGTAATTGAAGCAGAAACCACACACGAAAGCACTTCTTTCAACTTGATGTAGTTTTGTTCAGGATTTCATTGTAACAAGTATGTCAAATTAAGGTTCAATTCTTACATTTTTTCACTCATGCGACTTTTTTTCCAGAGAGAACAGCAGCATGTACACGTGACCGATCCAGAACCTTCTACGCTGAAAGTTGGCGCACAGATCCAATATTTCTCAAGTTCATCATCAGCAGCAGATTACCATCAAAACCAAGGTCTTCCAGTATCCGCGCCACCTGGGCAAGGACTATTAGGACAAAAAAAAAAAAAAAAAAAAAAAAAAATCTTTTACAAACACATCTCATTTGACTTAAAATGCTTCAAACACATTAAAAAGTACATTTTTATGACACGTTTTTTCATCACGTACTTCGTCATTTTTAAGAATGGACTGAAAAAATAAAGAAAGGGACATATTTTAAAATGTGTTTGGCCATTGATAAACATTGACCAATCCCTTGGAACCCGGTATATTTTTATCACAAGTACTAAGGCCTAGTTTTATTTTATAGGTATGTAATTGAAGTTAACTAAATGTATTCTCATTCGGAGAAATCCAAGTCCAAACAGAAACCACACACGAAAGCACTTGTTTCAACTTGATGTAGTTTTGTTCAGGATTTCATTGTAACAAGTATGTCAAATTAAGGTTCAATTCTTACATCTTTTCACTCATGCGACTTTTTTTCCAGAGAGAACAGCAGCATGTACACGTGACCGATCCAGAACCTTCTACGCTGAAAGTTGGCGCACAGATCCAATATTTCTCAAGTTCATCATCATCAGCAGATTACCATCAAAACCAAGGTCTTCCAGTATCCGCGCCACCTGGGCAAGGACTATTAGGACTGCTTGGGGGAAGGACAAACAAAGAACAATCTAAGTCTGACATATTGGCGAACCATTTGCCATTCCTCCGTCATGCTGATGGCGATAGAGTGACGTCATTTGACGTCACAAGCGCTCAAACAACTTCTGTCAAACTAGTCTCTCCGTGTAACGATTCCATCTACGTCGGCGATACATTACATTATGTTATTGAAGTTAAAGATAATTGGAGAACGTCCAGGACAATTGGAGGAGACTTCTGGATGGGTGCTTTAAGAAGTCCACACCTTCGAGCCGGTACCACGGCAAGAATTGTAGACCATGATAACGGCACTTATAGTATGTACTTCGTTGCTGGATGGAAAGGTGATGCCACATTAGAGTTAACTCTTGCGCATCCGAGTGAAGCAGTTTATTGGCTCAGGACAACCTTCAAATACGCAGACCATGTACCACAATGGGATGGGGTATTCAAGTTTGACAACAGAGAAGAACACACCAAGTGCTATGTTTCGTATGACACTATTTGGAATAACGTGTGTGAATATCAACCGAAGAAGGCCCTAAAACATACAAAATTTGTGTGTGATAAGCCCTGGTCGCTTTCTTGCGACAGTTTAACTGGGATTTATGGAGAATCAAATTATAATGGAGAATTTAATCGCCTGTTACCAGTGGACAAAGTAGTACTTTTTCAAGGGTAAGTTTCTGCAATTAATGCGTATAAGGGGTCTGGAGTAGCAGTCCATTTTCCATAGGCTACAGTGTACTATTTCTGAAACTTCAAAAAAAAAAAAAGATATCTCACAAACCAAATGGAATTTCAAGTTGGAATAGAAATATTTTTGAAAGCTTACACTCTTGGGCAAAATTACTGACGTGTGTTTTGCTCTTTCTATGAGTTCGTTATTGAGAAAAAAATTAAAATCCAAAGTTACCCGATTTTTAGGCAAAATTCGCCCATTTTTGGAAAATAACTCCCAAACAATAAACTACTAACGAAACGTGGTGTTTGGATATTAATCACAGTTACATACTCTACTTATCTGCCAATGGATTTGTTAGTCCGACTTTTAATTGCGGAGATATTGTCAAAATATTAAATTCTAAAGAAATTGCCCCAAAATCGAGACTCTTTGAAAATTCATATTTTTTTTAACAATATTTGTCAACAGGTGGTTAAAGTCATTCTTCCCTACAGGTTTTGTGGCGGACACTTTTCTAGTTTGCCAGAAATCGATTTTTAACTTAACCCACTCTAGACTCCTTAAAAACTTAAAATTAAGGCAAGACTTGGTCTCATATTGTAACGTTACACTGCAATGTTTTAAGGGTTGGTTAAAACTTTGGGGATGAACTATTCATACGATACTCTCTAAAGTCAGATTACAAAAGAGCGAAATTCGTAAAGTTCACTCCAAACATTATTTCAAATGAGTGAAATTTTACACAAAGGCAATGATCGCCTATAGTGATCAATCTTACTGATCGCGGTAGCCAATCCTTATTCACTCGTTTATACCCAATTTGTCACTCCTCTACATTTACGGGAGGATTTCCCCAAAAAATGTTACCACTCGGGACAAAGGCAGCTTGTTGAAAAGAAAGGTAACAGTGTGTCTTTATTTGGTATTCCTTTCAAGCCAATCAAATAAGCTTTCATTTGCTATTTATTTCATTCCAATCCGACACGTAGAACAAAAGATATGCTTCATCAAATATAAGATTGCAAAATCAACTTGTCCGATTTGTGCCTGTAAACATTTGAAATGCACGACGAAACATGAACACACTTGACTTCAGAGCACATCTTCAGCTATCTTCCTTCCATCTTAAAAGGAAAACAAATAGATCTTGCTGTGTGATTCTATCGTGTTTTTCCAAGTGGTCATCGGTGGATCTACCATAACGGTTCCTCTAACAAGAGAGATGCCGGTGTCATAAACTACAGTGTCCATGTGACTGAGTGTCCTACCACCCATCTAGCCATTGTGTTCGCTATTGAGAGCTGTATGCATCATTTGTTTCTTCAGCACTGTACCCAAATAGCTTCGCCTATAAGGTCACGGTTTATTCCGTACATGTTGCTATGGTAGCTAGGACACTCTCTCATGAGGGACACTCAATTTCTTTACACCGGCTTGAGTTATTACCATTCTGGTCGTCTGTTGGGCCTGCTACTAGTACTGGTGTCTATTTCCGATTTTGCCTGCTTCACTGGTCCGTGTAGGCATTTTATCAGAGGGTTCTTTTTCTTTCTTTTCTTTTTGTTTGTTTGTTTGCATTTTTTGTTATTTATTTTCTCTACAGAATCATAGCTTTCCTTGGGAATTTTATATGGAAGCATCTGATTGTTTGGTTTGGTTTTAGCATTCTGTGTAATTTTGAGATATTTGATAAGGCTAAGTCTGCTAATGAAAGTGAACTGTCTGATTATTTTAAAACACATGCACCAAAGTGTTGCTAATCATAAAGACAATGTTCACACTTTATTGACCATAATGAAGTTCAAAAGCTAGGCATTGTCAATGTCTTCATTAGGTTCAAAGGTTGATCAACAACTTCCATTTTTTACGGTACGTTACAAAAATCATGTTTCCCGCAATCTTACAAATGTAACTAATGCAAATTGAACCAATCCGATTTTGCACTCTCCTTTATGAGACATATCAGATTGGAATGAAATATACGGCAAATAAAAGTTTAATTTTGCTTTAAGAATTAACATACCAAACAAAGACCCACGCGTACTTTAGTTTTTACCAAATTCCTTTGCCCCGAGTGTTAACATTTGGAGGAGGCTGCCTTATCCAACTTGGGTTAACTTCTTAACTAAACTTCAAATTACAGACGGGTTGTTAATAGCTCATCACCTGGCAAAATGTTGCCACTTCCGAATGGTGTATGACCACCAAAATTGCCACAAATGTAGGTTTTATAATGTTCTGCAACTTAATGGGAGGGATTTGTGGATTAGGCCTTCAAAATCAATCCATTAAGAAAAAAATTAATTTTTGCCAAAACTCGGTTGCCAGTGAAAACATGTCTCCGCATTAGGTTTTGCCAGCTGACCCTGTAATTCCCTGGATAGCAACACTGTAAAAAGGCCCCTATTAGTACTATTTGGGGGGGAGCAAAATGTTCAATTTTGCTTTAACCCAATTCAACACATTGACCTTTGACCTCATCTCATTTGATTATACGTATTGATATGAACGTAAAAACTAGACACGTAAATATGCTTCATGAGGATTATAAACCCCATGATTTCACAGGGCCTTGTGTAAGGAATCTGGTTCCTGTGGGCGTTCATGTTTCTAATTTTTTATTGGATTTCACTATTATACAGTAGCCACTTTATCAAAAAACACAAAAAAACACCATAAAATTTAAAATTTATAATATGTTATTATGCAAATTAATATGACGTCATTTAAAAATTATAGAAAACGCTCAAGTACCATGAAGGGTTGCCTGAAAGGGTAGGATTATTTCTTTGACCATTACAAGTCTATCTGGAGTTCTCATCTTGATACGTCTTCAGGAGAGGGCGGCCAAAACGGTTGCAATCAATGACAAAACCTTAAATTACATATTATGTAATTTGTTTGGTTATATCGTTTTACAAACATTACAAAATGTGTATAATAAAGTGTAAGATTATGTCCTTGACCCTTAGAAACTTAGGGTCCTGGCACTTCCGTTTTGATAACAAAGGAGAAATCCCAGATGGTGACCAATCGTCTGCTGTTTCAAACGTTTAAAAACTTCACAAATACCATCATGTCTGTATTATCTTTAGTTATTTATCATCCAAAAATATTATAACGTATAGATTGGGGTATGTTACATGTTTTTGATCACTAGCTATATTAATATATTACATTTATTTGGTAGCACCCTTAAATTTCAAGATGTTGTCAAGGATAACAATACCCAAGTTTGGTAGTTTAAAGAACGTAAACTGAAGGCATAATGCCCATAATTTTTCATTTCAAGTCGGTTAACACCAAGATTAACCAGACATGAGTTTCTACTTGTCAAGGAATAGGAATAGTTTTGTTGACTGTCTTAAATGCCTTCG